>ML309880.1:0-82477 GCA_005239505.1 Nicotiana paniculata | reverse complement strand
CCCCCCCCCCCCAAGGACCCTCCATGATCGCATCCTGCTTGGTGCGTTCGCACTGAACAAATTGACCCTGACCCCAGACCCCACTTTACCCTGTGCGTTCGCACTCCCTTGAGTGCATTTACCTGAACACCAGAAAACATCACCCACAACAGATTTTCTAAGGCATTTGCACTTCGACGCCTACCCGAAACTCAGCCGAGCCCTCGGGGCTCAAAACCAAATATACACACAACCTCAAAAACATCCTACGGACTTATTCAAGTAATAAAAACACCGAAATAACACCATAACCATCGAATTAAACCTCAAAATCAATGAAATTCCCCTAAACTTCTAAATTTTACATTTATGATTTGAATCGCGCCAAACGAAGTCCGTTTATTTCCAAATTCCACAGATAACACATATAAAACATATTGAACCTGTTCCGGGCTTCGGAACCAAGATACGGGCCTGAGGTTTCACCTCAAATTTCATTTTCAAAAACCTTTATATTTTTTCCAGAAAATAATTTTCTTTAAAAATTTATTTCTCAGACTTGGGACCTTGGAATTCGATTCCGGGCATATGCCTTAGTTCCATATTTTCCTACGGACCCTCCAGGACCATCAAATCACAGGTCCGAGTCCGTTTACCAAAAACATTGACCGAAGTCAACTTTATTCAAATTTCTAACACAAAATTATCATTTTTATCAGTTTTTCACATAAAAGGATTCCCGGCTACATGCCCGGGCTGTGCACGTAAATCAAGGTAAGATAGAAGAAGATTTTCACGACCTCGGAACATAGAATTAGCTAGAGATATACGGGATGACCTTTTGGGTCATCACATCAGGTCGCGATACATCTTCGTAGCACCTGGAGGAATTGAATATTGGGATTTGTGTGCCTCCTCTAAATCCTCTCCCTCAAGTCATCGACATTAGGAACACATAGACGACCCTGGAGTCAAAGAACACCTTCCTCGCCGATAGTAACCTCTTTGGCACCACCCTGTAGTACCGTCTCTCTGAGAACCAACAAGTGCGGGTTATCAAACTATCGAGCCTTGATCTGCTCCAATAGTGAAGACTGGGCAACAACGCATGCAAAAACTCGGCTAGGATCCGAAATATCCAACCTCACAAGTCTGTTAGCCAAGGAATAAATGTCCAAAGATAGTGGCCTCTCCTATGCTGAAATGAATGCCAAGCTACCCATACTCTCTGCCTTTCTGCTCAAGGCATCCGCGAATACATTCGCCCTGTCCGGATGATAAATAATGGTTATATCATAATCCTTCAGTAACTCAAGCCATCTGCGCTTCCTCAAATTGAGATCCCTTTGTTTGAAAAAATGATGCAAGCTGCAATGATCAGTGTAAACCTCACAGGACACCCATAAAAACAATGCCTTCGGATCTTAAGAGCATGAACAATCGCGGCCAATTCCAAATTGTGTACAGGATAATTCTTCTCATGGGGCTTCAGCTGACGTGAAGAATATACAATAACTCACCTCTGTTGTATCAATACACAACCCAAACTAACGCGTGAAGTGTCGCAATATACACTATACATCCTCGAACGGAAAGGCAACACTAGAACTGGTGGTGTAGTCAAAGTTGTCTTGAGCTTATGGAAGCTCGCCTCACAATCATCGGACCAACGGAACAGATCACCCTTCAGGGTCAATCTAGTCAAAGGTGCTACAATGGATGAGAATCGCTCCACAAACCGGCGATAATAACCTACTAACACCAAGAAGCTCCTTATCTCAGTCGCCGTAGTAGGACGTGGCCAACTCTAAACTTCCTCAATCTTATTGGGATCCACCTTAATACCCTTGCCTGATACAACATGCCCCAAGAATGCCACCTAATCTAGAAAAAACTCACACTTGGAGAACTTTGCATATAGCTTTTGTTCCCACAAGGTCTAAAGCACCACTCTTAAATGATGCTCGTGCTCCTCCATGCTACGCGAGTAGATCAAAATGTCATCAATGAAGACAATGACGAACAAATCAATATAAGGCCTGAACACCCTGTTCATCAAATCCATAAATGCCACTGAGGTATTTGTCAAGCCGAAGGACATCACTAGGAACTCATAATGGCCATATCTAGTTCGAAAAGCAGTATTCGGAACATCTGAATCCTGAATCTTCAACTGATGGTACCCTAATCTCAAGTCAATCTTAGAGAACACCCTGACACCCTGCAAATGGTCAAACAAATCATCAATGCGCGGCAATAGGTACTTGTTCTTATTGGTAATTTTGTTCAACTGGAAATAATCAATGCACATCCGCATAGTCCCATCTTTCTTTTTCACAAATAACATTGGTGCACCCCAAGGTGATACACTCGGCCTGACAAAGCCCAGTGCTAGTAACTCCTCAAACTGCCTTTCAACTCTTTCGGAGCCATACGGTATGGTAGGATAGATATAGGCTAGGTACCTGCAGCCAAATTAATGCAGAAATCGATATCACGATCTGGTGGCATGCCTGGAAGATCATAAACACATCAGAGAATTCCCAGACTACGTGCATTGGATTTGTCGCCGGAGACTCTACGATAGTATCCCGAACATAGGCTAGATAAGCCAAATAACACTTCTCGACCATGTGTCGAGCCTTCATAAAAGAGATGATCCGACTAGGTATGCTTACAAACGAACCCTTCCACTCCAAACTAGGCAACTCGGGTATCACTAAGGTAACAGTCTTGGAATGGCAATCAAGGATGGCGTGATATGGAGACAACCAGTCCATGCCCAGCATAACCTCAAAGTCGATCATATCGAGCAACAGAAGATCTACTTTAGTCTCATAATCACAGAACATTACCACACAGAACCGATATATCTAATCCACAAAAATAGAATCGACCACATGAGTGGACACATAAACAAGAGTGCCCAAGGACTCCCGAGGAACATCCAGTAAATGGGAAAATAGAGATGACACATATGAATCGGTAGACCCTGGATCAAATAATGCCGAAGCATCCCTACCAGAGACAAATAGTACCTGTGATCATGACATCTGAGGCCACTACATCTGGTCTGGCCGGAAAAGCGTATAACCTAGCTGGAGCGTCGATTGGCTGGCCTTCGCCTGAATAAACAGTAGCTGGCTGACCTCCCCCTACCTAGCCTCCACCTCTGGGATGGCCCCTACCTGCCTGCCCTCTGCCTCTGGGCGGTCGGACGGTGGGTGCTGTAATCATGGGCTGATGACCCTGTTGTACTGCCTTGGCCCGAAGCCTGGGACAAAACCTCCACACATGACTAGGATCTTTGCACTCGAAATAACCTCTCGTTACAACGATCTGCTGACCTGATGTCTGACCTTGATGGCCTAAATACCCATTGGAAGAACCCTGAATAGCTGGTGGGCGGTAAGAACTCTCTGGCATGGCACTGAAATAAGCGCTGGAAGAACCTTGGTGCCCTGAGTAACCATTAGAAAACCCTGAATAGCTGGTGGGAGGTAAGAACTCTCCGACATGGCATTGAAATAAGGTCACATTAAAGCACTCCCAAGGAGGCGCGGTGCTGGATATGTGGGCCTGCTGGGTTGACCCCTCATGAACTAACATCTCCCCCAGTGGGGGCACCTATAAACTCTCTGAAATAACGGCCTCGCTTGTCCCTCTACATTTGCTCTCTACCTCTCTGACAGTAACCCTCAATCCTCCGAGCTATCTCCAGTACAAGTTGATAAGAAGTCCCCATCTTAACCTCTCGGGCCATAATGTCCTGAATACCTAAGTGCAACCTCGCAACACCTTCACACTCTCTCCATATCAGTAGGAAGTATCATAAATACGTGGCGAGACAACTCAGAGAACCTCACCTCATAATCGATCAGTGACATCTGACCCTACTGGAGTAGCTCAAACTGAAACCGCAACTCTTCCCTTTGGGAGGCTGGAATATGCCTATCCAAGAAAAGGCATGTAAACTGATCCCAAGTCATGGGAGGAGAACCTGTTGGTCTGCCGATAAGATGAGACTATCACCACCTACGGGCCCTGCCCTCCACAAATTGACCGTAATACCCCGCCAAACCACGAAAACTCCGGATCTCCGTAGTTAAGGACGGTCTGCGAAAACTATGCACTGCTTCAATTACCTTGATCCCCTCATTCGATACCACATGACCCAAAAATGACACTGAACCTAGCTAGAATTCACACTTCGAAAATTTTTCATATAACTTCTTTTCTCTCAAAGTCTAAAGCACGGTCCTTAGGTGTTGCTCATGATCCTCCTGACTACGGGACTATACCAGCATATTGTTAATAAACACACTGACAAAAGATTCAAGATAAGGCTGGAATACACTGTACATCAAGTGTGTGAATGTATTGGGAGTTGGTCTGGCCAAATGACATCATAAGGAGCTCGTAGTGACATTACCGAGTCTTGAAAGCAGTCTTCGCAATATCTTGCTCTCGAATCTTCAGCCGATGATAGCAGGAATGAAAGTCAATCTTGGAAAATACTCTAGCACCATATAACTGATCAAATAGGTTATCAATACGAGGCAATGGATACATGTTCTTCACTGTAACTTTGTTCAATTGGTGGTAATTAATACACATGCGCATAATACCATCCTTCTTCTTCACAAACAATACTGGAACACCCCAAGGCGACACACTACGCCAAATGAAGCCCTTATCAAGAATCTCCTGTAACTGCTCCTTTAACTTCTTCAAAACATTCAGAGCCATATGATATGGAGGAATAGAGATGGGTCGAGTGCCCGATAACAAATCAATACCAAAGTCGATGTTTCTGTCGCGCAGCATGTCCGAAAGATCTACCAGAAATACATCTGGAAAATCCCTCACTACTGGATCGAACTCAACGGTAAGAGTATCAAGACTGACATCTCTCACATAAGCTAGATACGGATCACACCCCTTCTCAACCATCCCTGAGCTTTTAAAAATGAAATAACCCTGCTAGGAAAATAATCTAAGGTACCTCTCCACTCTAACTGTGGTAATCCTGGCATAGCCAGCGTCACGATCTTGGCATGACAATCAAAAATAACATATTGGGGTGACAATCAGTCCATGCCCAAAATAATATCAAAATCCACCATACTGAGGAATAATAAATCAGTTCTGGTCTCAAAACCGCTAAGAAAAACCAAACACGACATACACGCGGTTAACAATAATAGAAGCTCCCACATGTGAAGACACATAAACAGGAAAACTCAAAAAACCACATGATGCACCCAAATACAGAGCAAAATGAGATGACACATAGTAATAAGTAGAGCCTAGATCAAATAAGACTGATGCATCTCTATGACAGACCGGAACAATACCTGTAATGATAGAGTCGGATGCAACTGCCTCCATCCGAGTAGGAAGAGCATAATATCTAGCCTGGACTCCCCTTCTAGGGTGACTCCTACCTGCCCGACCTCCACCCCGAGTTGGCTGTGCAGGTAGAGTGGTAGCTGGTGCGTTAACCATAGCCTGAGGACCCGGTGGAGCACGCGATGCCTGAGTAGTCTGTAGAGGTGCAACCCTCATAAGTCTGAGGCAATCTGTCACCATACGGTGAGTGTCACCACAGTCAAAATAAGCTCTCGGAGGACGTGGTTGTTGTGGCTGGCTCGGGCCAGATCGATTGGGCTGATCGCTGAAAGCACCCCGTATAGGAGGTACACTCGACAAGTGCGGTGCATAATAAGGAGCCCGGGGCCTTGGAATGGCTGGAGTACCGCTGGAGTTTGGAAGTGTTAAATGAACGGGGCAAGATACAGAGACCCTACCTTGATGGGCTACAACTGGGGCACGAGTACCTCTATATGTTCAAGACTCTTGAGACCTCTTGTCCTCTCTCTCCTCTCTTTCCTAGGTTAGCATGCCCTCCAATCTTCTAGCGATTCCCACTACCTACTGGTATGCAATATCCATCTCCAGCTCTCGGGCAATGCTAAATCTGATACTGGGGTTGAGCCCTTCAATAAATCGACAAACCCACTTTCGAATAGTAGCAACCAAGGCTAGTGCATGCATAGCCAAATCGATGAACCGGGCCGCATACTTTGACACGGTCATAGAACCCTGGCGCAACTTCTCAAACTCTGTGCGCCATACATCTCTAATAATCTAGGGAACATACTCCCTCAAGAACATATCTGATAACCGAGTCCAAGTGAGTGAAGCTTCCTCGGCCGGACTACCCAACTCGTATGCTCTCCACCAAAGATAAGTCGCTCCTCTAAGATGGAACATAGTGAAAGAAACCCCACTAGTCTATGCAAAACCCATAGTAAGGAGGAAACAGTGACACTCCTCAAGAAAAACCTAGGCATCCTCTGACACTAAGCCACTGAATGTAGGAGGGTAGTACTTCTTGTACCTCTCTAGCCTGAGCTGCTTCTCCTCAGAAACTGTTGCCCTAACCGTGACTGAAATAAGGCTACCTGCTGCATGGGTATGACATATGGAACCTGGTCGACCTAGACCCGCTACTATAGGGTACGGGCGACAGGAGTCTGGGCTCCTCCCCCGGCTTGAGATGTGGCAGGAGCAAGTGGTATCAACCCCGCCTGAGCCAAGGTGCTGAACATGCTCAGAAACTGGGCGAATGTCTCTTGGAGGGATGGTGCAGTAACAGGTGCCTCAAGTTCCTGCCCTTCAACTAGGACTACTGGTTGATCCTCTATTGTAGCTCGTGTGGGTGCCCTGGCTGCACCACATGGACGTCCTCGTCCTCTACCCTGGACCTGGCCTCTCGCGGCCCTAGTAAGGGGCGCGAGTGTCTGGTCATCTGATCTAGCTGTACGTTCTCACCATCTTTGAGAGAATAGAAAGACAGAAGTTTAGAACCTTAATAAGTTTGCACGACAAAGAATCAAAGAAGTGAAAATTTTCCTCACAGTTCCATAGCCTCCCGAAGATAAGTACAGATGTCTCTGTACCGATCTGCGATACTCTACTAAACCTGCTTGTGACTCATAACACCTATGAACCCAAAGCTCTGATACCAACTTGTCACGACCCAAATTTCCCTCAGCAAGATATCGTGACGATACCTAATCTCTAAGACTAGGTAAGCCTAACAATTGCGGAATAAGTGAAATAACGACTAAGCTTCAACAAATATATACATAACTGAAAGTTGTTGCTCGCCATGTACAAGTAAAATTGTAACTCAAAGTAAGAACAACTCCCAAAACCCGGTAATCACAAACCACAAGCTCTAAAAAAGTACTAAATGTCTCCATACATTAGAGTCTAAGAAAATAAGAAGGACAACATAATAAGGATAGAGTGGGGACTCCGAGGTCTGCGGTCGCTGGCAGTTATATCTTGAAGTCTCCATGCAACAGCACACACTCTTTACTATCGAGGCTGGTAAGAAGTATCTGGGTCTACACAAAAACATGTGCAAAAATGTAGTATGAGTACACCACAACGGTATCTAGTAAGTGCCAAACCTAACCTCAGTAGAGTAGTGACGAGGCTAGGTCAGGGCCTTGCTGGGATATAAGAAATAAGGCAGAAGATGAAATGATAAAAATGAATGGTAGATAAATGAAGCAGTAAGAATGTACAGAAATACAACAACACAGGAAAATAGGAGAATAATTACAACGCGTAAGGAAAAGAACATCTTACAAGTTAAGGAACAACAACAACAACAACAAAGCAACACATCAAGAAAAAGGAACTCAACAGGGGCGCTCCCTAGGTACTGCCTCGTAGTCTCAAAAGTAAATATCTCATAACGGAACGGTAGAAACATTATGCAGCAACAACAACCGCATGGTAGAAACCTCGTGCCACTCACACCTTGCACGGAAGAAACCTCGTGGAAATAACACTCTGCACAGAAGAAACCTTGTGCCAATCACACTCCACATGGAAGAAACCTCGTGCCAATAACACTCCGCACGGAAGAAACCTCGTGCCAATCACACTATGCATGGAAGAAACCTTGTGCCAATCACACTCCGCACGAAAGAAACACCGTGCCAATCATCCAATAGTCAACTCAGCAAGAATCACAAAATAATCAACACGTAATGAATGAAACAATGATATTACAAGCAAGGAAATCCTATAGTTAAAGAATAAACACATAAGAGAACGAAAAACAAGTAATTCAACTAAGTATGTTGTACAAATAGCAATTAAGAGATAAGACACGTGGACATGTGCACTGAGGCTAATAATGATGAATACACGTGCTAGAATAACTCGGTAAAGGCAAAGAAAGGAAACAAATTAGCAAAGATCGGAATTTCAACATTTAGTCTATGTACTTATTATCATATCGCGTACACGACACTCACATATCACAAAGTGATACAATAGTACCAAATCATAAGGGGGATTCCCCGCACACAGGGTTAGACAAGTCACTTACCTCAAATCAAGCTCAATCAGTCAATTAGAATGACTTTTCCTCGATTTGCTGACTCCGAACAGCCCAAATCTAGCCAAACGCAATCACATTCTATAAATACAACTATAAGAAACTAATTTAAATAATAAATTTATGACTTTAGCAAAGAATAAAAAAAATCGTCCCAAAAGTCGATCTGGGCTCACGTCTCGGAATCGGGTAAACGTCACAAAATACGAACACCCATTCGATATCAAGTTCACCCATACTAAAATTACTCAAATCCGATACAAAATTCTCGATCAAAACATCAAAATTTGGTCTAAGGAATTTTCCACCTTTTTTCACAAATTGCTCAACCCAAATCCTTAATTAAATGAAGAATAAATGATATCTTAGTGGAAATTAATCAAAAACAAGTCAATAACCCTTACCTAAATGTTTCCTCTAAAAAACCCTCGAAATTTCGCATCAATCCAAGCTCTCGAGGTTCAAGAATGGAGAATAGAATTAATCCCTCGGAATTAGCCTTTCTGCCCAGCGATTTTGCTTCTACGAGGCCTTAGCCGCATATGCGGCTCCGCACCTGTGGAATTTCCATCACAAGTGAATCCATCACTTAGGCCATAAGAACTCGCTTCTGTGGCACCCTAAGTCCACCTGCGCTTGCAATTATATGAAGGGACAACCATATGTGCACTTCCGCTTGGAAGGCCTCCTCTTCTGCGATCACCAAGCCTCTCTTGCCTTTCCGCTTCTGCACTCAATCCTCAAGAGACCACAAGCCTCTCTCTTCACGTCACACCTGTGACCACAAGCCACTTCCTTCAGCCCCGTATCCGCGCCCAATTGCTCGTTTTTGCAAGCTCGCACCTGTGGCAATCTTGCACAGGTGCGATTGCACCAGAACTGGTGCCTTCAACTATTCTCACAAGTCCAAATTTGATATGTTAACCATCCGGAGTCCACCCGAGGCCCCCTTGACCTCAACCAAATACACCAATCAGTCCTAAAACATCATATGAACTTAGTCGAGTCTCTAAATCACATCAGACAATGTTAAAAACACGAACCACGCATTGATCCAAGTCTAATGAACTTTAAAACTTCAAACTTTTGCATCCGACGCCAAAACCTACCAAATCAAGTTTGATTGACCTCAAATTTTGCACACAAGTCACATTGATGTTACAGACCTACTCCAACTTCCGAAATTAGAATCCAATCCCGACATCAAAAAGTCCAACCCTACTCAAACTTTTCAAAAATCATTCAATTTTTCAAGTTCCGCCAAATGATGCCAAAATGACCTACATACCTCCAAATCAACCTCCAGACACGCTTGTAAGACCTAAATCACCATACAGAGCTATTGAAATCGACGAAACTCTATTTTGGAGTAGTCTTCACACGGGCCAAACTACGGTTAATTCTTACAACTAAAACTTCAAACTTAATTTCTCCCGAATCCGACACCAAGTACCCCGTCAAGTCAATTAAGTATAAACTAAAGCAAAAGGAAAAATAATTTAGGGATCAAAACTAATACTTTCAAAAAAGATTAGGCGGATCGTTACAAAGATTGAAGTTTGCAGCCTAGGGTAGCCTTAATGTTTTTTATTTATAATATAATAATATAGAGAAGCAAAGGTGTGTCTTCGTATTCTAATTATGTGCAACTAGATTTATTTTTTCTTCTAGGTAGGGAGATAGAGAAATTGATCCCTTTGCCACTGGAATCTTTTTGTTGCTTATGCTTTAAAGTTTATTATTTTTAATTAATTTTGAGCATTAGAAGATCATAAAGTATTAAAACACCAAACAACTAAAATTTGACAAGTGATTGTCGTATTAACTTTCGTAATACAATTATATTCGTAGAGTTCAACTAACTTTCTTTTGCTACATTGACAAATAAAAGGAGTTATAATTTTAAATTAGCCAAAGGTTACATGTACATGCAACAAAAATTTATGTACTTTAATTAATTTTTTATTTCAATAATTGTTTTATATCTATTAAAATTGCCTATTGCTTCTCTGCAGATATACATCATGAATAATGCGGCAATGATCTAGACATCCTAAGGAAGACATATGCACATTAACTATAAAATGCTACTTTTACTCGACAATAGATTGTTCATATGCATGAAGTTTTAAAAAGGAGGGTACAGTATCTTAAAGAGAAGGCAGAAGCATGAAGTGTTTGCAACTATAATCAACGTTGCTCATATTCGAATATAAATTATGCGTTGTTGCAATATAGAAAATAAGGAATTGTCAAGCTAAATAATTGATTTGTAAGAAGAACTGCAAAATTGAAATTGTTCGAAAAACATTACTTTGTCACATTGAATTTTATAACAATATTAACAATTTAAATAAAAATACATAATGGTAAACCAAAAAATTAATTTTAACCGAATGAGAAAAGGTTACACCAATTTCAATCCGAGAAAAAAGGTTTAAAAATAAAATGTTGATTGCTTACAACTGCAAACTATAATGTGATTGAAGTACAAAAAGATACTAAAAACAGATATTTTCCCCTAAAATCCAATCACTTTCATTAATTTGAATGTGAAGCTATTCTCTCACATTCATCTGAAAGCAATTTCCAGTAACTTTGTGTTTTACGATGGCAATAAACATCATACAATTTAGTTGTACCATTACCGAAACGTTTTTACTAATAAGCATGGATACATATGCAGCGCATGTGTCCAAAAACTAATTATATAAAAAAAGGGTCAAAATTATCCATGAACTATGTGTTATGGAACACATACCCTCTTTTAAACTGGGGTCGTTTATATCCTTCTCATTAATGGGAAGGCCTAAAATGCCCTTATCGGCTAACGGCTCTCACTTAAAAATTAATTTGGATTTGATTAGCCTTATTAGCATAGAATTGTGACACATGTCCTAATTAAAATCCCTTAACCCCCCAACTAGGGCCCATCTTGTAACGATTTGGCCGGTCGTTTTGAGAGTAATAGTCGCGATCCCCTGTTTACTCCTTCCCCCGTATATTTTTCTGGTTATATGACTTGTCGAGAGGTTTTGTTCGTGGTTTCAGAGTATTTTCGGACACTTAGTCCCTAAAATGGAAGCTTAAGTTTTAGGATTTTGATCATTGTTGGAGCTGTGTGAAGACGACTCTGGAATGGGGTTTCGTCGGTTCCGTTAGCTCCATTGGGTGATTTTGGACTTAGAAGCGTGTTCGGATTGTGTTTTGGAGGTTTGTAGCTGAATTAAGCTTGAAATGGCGAAAGTTGAATATTTGAGAAATTAGACCTGTAGTGGGCCTTTTGATATCGGGGTCGGATTCTGATTACGGGAGTTGAAGTAGGTCCGTAATGTCAATTATGACTTGTGTGCAAAATTTGAGGTCAATCGAACGTGGTTTGATAGGTTTCGGCGTCGCCCTTGTAGAAGCTTGAAGTTTCAAAGTTCATTAAGGTGAATTGGTTGATGCAATTTGAGGGCTCAACTAAGTCTGTATGGTGTTTTAGGACTTGTTGGTATGTTTGGTTGAGGTCCCAAGGGCCTCGGATATGTTTCGGATGCTTAGCGGATTGAAATTTGGACTTATGCAAATTGCTGAAGTTTTCTGGTTTCTGGTGTTTCGCACCTGCGGTAGGGAGAACGGTGGTGCGAACTCGCACGTGCGGAAGGAGGAGTGCAGATTTGAGCTGCCTAGGCTGGGTTTGCAGGTGCGGAAATATTTGCGCAGAAGCGGCCTCGCTTCTGTGATGGGATGGTGTGCAGGAGCAGTGAGGTCGCAGGTGCGGCTCCTTGGTCGCAGGAGCGCATCTGCAGGTTTGGCGATCCTCTCGCATATGCGAATCCAAGGGACTTAAGTTATGTCCGCACCTGCGATAGAATTTCGCAGGTGCAGCGTCGCAGGTGCGATTATAAGCCCGCACATGCGAAATCGCTGGGTAGAAAAGGGCAACTTCGAGGGTTTTATCCCATTTTAAATTTTGGGACTTTGAGAGCCCGGATTGAGGAGATAATTCAAGGATTTTCCAGAGAGGACTTTGGGGTAATGATTCTTAACTCGTTTTTTTTTTAGTATATTTCATTAATCTATAGTTGATTTCATCATGTAATTAAGAAATTTGAGTGAGAAATTTGGGAAAAAAGGTTGGAAGTTCTTCAATCAAGTTTTTGAGTTTTTTTTGGGAATTTGATATCGGATTTGGATAATTTTGGTACGAGTGAACTCGTGAGTGAATGGGTGTTTATATCTTATAACTTCTACCCGATTTCGAGATATGGGCCTAGAGAGGCTTTTCAAGCGATTTTCAAATTTCTTGTTAAATTCTTGATTTCATTAATTAGCTTAGTGTATTATAGTTTTATTTATGTTATGTAATTGTGTTTGGCTAGATTTGGGCCATTCAGAGTCGGATAATCGAGGAAAAGGCATTTTTACGCATTGATTTGAGCTAGGTTCGAGGTAAGTGGCTTCCCTAACCTTGTGTGGAGGAAATCCCTTTAGGATTTGGTACTGTTGTGGTATGTCAGCGCCATGTACGCAAGGTGACGAGTCCGCATGAGCTATTTATTGTAAAACCCGATTTTTACTGAGTAATAACCTGTTTTAATTCTTAATTGAGTTATACCAACATATGTGGTTATCCTGTTTAGTCTAATATCGTATTTCTACGCGCTTTAACTTCTTAATTGAACTTTGTGCTGCATGCTTAGTTGATTTCCTGCTTTTGCTTTTTCTACATCAGTCTTAACTGTAGAATTCGTGTTGTTAATTGTTGTATTTATAGGTTTGAGTTGTGTGTTTACTTTTGAGATTACGAGGCGGTTCCTCGAGAGTTTTCCCTGCACATTTACTTTTGAGATTACAAGGCGGTACCTCGGGAGTTCTCCCTGCATATTTACTTTTGAGACTACGAGGCTGTACCTCGGGAGTTCTCCCTGTATATTTACTTTTGAGACTATGAGGCGGTACCTCGGGAGTTCTCCCTGCATATTTACTTTGGGACTACGAGACGGTATCTCGCGAGATCCCCTGCTATTTATCCACATGTGTTGTACTGCTGTTTTGCCGTGTTCTCCTTTTGTTAAATTCCGGTCTTTTATTATACTATTATATTCTCCGACCTTATTTATTATATACCAGTGGGCCTGACCTGACCTCGTCATTGCTCGATCGAGGTTAGATTTGACACTTACCGGGTATCATTTTGGTATACTTATGCTACTCTTCTACATATGTTTTGTGTGCAGATTCAGGTGCTCGTTATCAGCCACGTTATCAATGAGCAGAGACAGTTTGGAGACTTCAAGGTATATCTGTCGCGTCCGCAGACCTCGGAGTCCCCCTCTATTCTCTCCTGTGTTAAATACCTTATGTATTTCTTTTATTAGACTCTGGTGTATAAAGATACTATTTTCTTATGTAGCTTGTGACTTACGATGTTTCGGGTTTTGGGAAGACTGTGTATTTCTAACGTATTGGTTATTGTACATATCGGGCGGCATTGTTACCAGTTATTCAATTATCTATTGCATTTAGTTGTTAAGTTTTACTATTATTATTATATTTCCGTAATTTGTTAGACTTATCTAGTTGTAGAGACTAGATGTCGTCACGACGTATTTGGGAAGGATGTTTGGGTTGTGACAGACCCGTTTTACCCACTCCCTAGCTAGCGAACAAAATCAGATCCCCTCATCAGCAAGCCCTCTTCTAAAGCCGTCTCCAAAATTTTTTGCTATGTCTCTGATGGGGACATCAATTACAGTTACTTTCCAAATTCAAGTTTCGAATTAGTTTTCGGTTCAATTTCAGAACCAAAGAAGAACTTGAGTGAGTGTTCGAGTAACAATTCTTACGGGTCAAAAAGGAGATGTCAATGTGGAGAAGTTGCAAACCATTTCACGTCTTATACACCACCGAATGACAAATGATCGAAGCGAGAGCTAAGTAGAGGGAGATTGTCAAAAAGCAATTAAAATTGATTGTGGTGTCTCTGTCTTTCATGGCAGCTTGGGCTATAAAATGACCATCTTTTCATTTTTAAGTTTACGTAGTTTTCTTTGCAACTTATGTAATCCTGAAGAAGGGTGATTTTGATAGTAATCAGTTTATAACTTTATATTTAACTTATGATTTCCTTGTATTGTTTGGAATAAAATACCATTTCTTGAAATTGGTCTTCAAGATTGTATTATTGGATTTTATCTTGTTAACCAATAAACAAGTAACATAAAGATACGGATAAAAGAATCTGCACCTTTGCAACAGAAACAAAAAACTGCACGTTTAACTGATATGCACATTTAATTGAATTGGTAAACCTTTTTGACCCCTAAAGTTGAAGTGGGAAACCTATTTGTTTATCTTGTCCAAGGAAGTAGATAAACTTGTCTTCTAGCAATCAAGATATTTATGGTATAGTAGAGCTAATTACTACAACACCAGCTAGAATATAAAGACATAGGTTCACAAGCACAGGGTGAACTATTTGTTGGTCTTTAAGTTTAGTGTAGCTTAGTTTTAAGTTTAGTGTAGTTTAAAGAGAATAAATGGAAAATGATGGAAAAAGAAATAGAGAGAAGTGAAATTTTGAATTAGTGCACTTTGTCCCTCATTGGAAGAAGGAAAGAAAATCTATGTGTATATATAGAGAAACTCTTCTTCTAGCTTTCAAAGAGTTGAGAAGAAGGCAAGCCTTGCGCCGCCGTCGCTCGCTCGGCTTCGGCTTCGGATTTGGTACCGATACGCTGGTGAGTTAAATCGTTCTATCGTGGGAGGGTATATTCCAAAACCTCGGGTACTTGAGGGGAATAATTTCCTTAAGGACACACTGTGTTTGGGCTCGTTTATTCTTATACTATTTTCAGAAGAGAATTGACGTTCTAGTTCTACTAACTTTTCTGTTTCTGTATTTTCAGAAAGTTTACTGTTTTATTTGTTTTACAACAATACAGATTAATAACACCATTAAGCTATTTGCTATTCTATTTTCTTATCTCAAGTAGCTCTACAATATGACTTTCACATTGACAAAACTCTGCACTTTCAGCGACAATCACATTCACAAAAATCTGCATTTTTTAGGATATTCATAAACTACATAACTAATGACATTCATAAACTGCATTTACTAGCATTCATAACCGGTTTTACTACTGGTTAGTTCCTTAACTAACCACAAAAAATATCGTTAAAACCACCATAACATTCAGGTGTTTACCTAATCACAAAAACTAATTGTCTAACCCAACCCAACCACAAAAACTAACTGGTTCAACTTTGAACAAAACCTAATTCTCGGTCGGAACCTTTCTTTGAAAGAGGAAGTTAGGTTGTGTCATACAAATGAGGAGGATTTGATTTTGTTCACTAGGTTAAAAGGTAGTAAAAAATAAGAGGGGAATGGGTAAAACAGATGGGCCCTACTTGGGGATTCAGAGGATTTTAATTAGGACACGTGTCACAGTTCTATGCTAATAAGGCTAATTAAATTCAAATTAATTTTTCAGTGAGAGCCGTTAGCCAATAAGGGCATTTTTAGGCCTTTTCATTAACGGGAAGGGTATAAATGGCCCCAACTTTAAACGGAGGGCAAATGTGTTTCATAATGCATAGTTCATAGGCAATTTGACCCTTTTTCGTAGTAATATTAAAAACATGAATGTCCTTAATAAAATATTATTCATCTTTTTCACCCTTTAAAAATAGAGTTTATATTTGAAAAAAAATAGTAATTCAATTATTTTTCTAATATGGATGAATAGTCGTTTAATTATTTATTATTATTATTATTTAAAACTCCAAAATAAACTAAATTTTGGATATTAAATTTTTTCTTATTTGGACTATGAGAGTCCAAATATTTAGAACTTTAAAAATATTAATATTTCACTTTACATAAATCTTACACTTGAATTAGACATAAATGATAAAAAGGAAAAGGATTAAAAAAACTAACAACTTGTTTGGATGGTTGTTACCCATTGTATCATATTGCATTGGTATCTCAAAAAAGTATTTGTTTTGATTGTTTCATTAAAATTGATTGTATTGTATTGTTAAATCCATTATTTCGGAACAATAAAAAGTCTCATTTCTTGAAACAATCAATTTGGTGCGGTGAGATTGTTTCTTATTTTTCTTTCCAATTGTGCCCTAACTTGTTATTCCATAATTCTAATTTACTCTTTACCTTTTTTTATTTCAACTCCAAATCTCCAACCTATAACCTACTTTGTCTTAGTCCCCTTTTCTCCATAACTTATGCCGCTTCCAACTCCACCATAAAAGGAATAGGTTTTGCCTTCTTTTTGTTCCGTTTTTTCACCTAATGTGATTTTAACTTAAATTCTAATTACTTTAACTCCAATTCTTTGTTCCATTGTTCTTCCAATTCTCGTTCTTTTCTTTATCATAGTTCTTTATTTTTTTTCTAATGATAGTTAAGAAATATTTGGTGATAAATTAGTAGAAAGGGATTTTCTTAAATTATTTTTATATGTAATTTATGATAATTTAATATCTAAACAATTGCGAGTATTTTAGTAAACTCATAAGTTACAGTACAGTACGATACAGTCAAATCAAACAACAAATTGTTATTTAACAACATCAACAAATACAATCTATCCAAACGTTATATTCAAAAAAACGATACAATACAAAATAATATAATACAATGCAATACATTATAAAACTATGGGTAACGACCATCCAAACAAGTTGAAAGAAAGAGGAAGAACATGATTCTTGGATAATAACAACGTAATGAGTAAAATCTAATTATACTTGGAACTATATGTAGCCTATTGTATTTAGGATAATTCATTACTTGGTGTCCCAGTTTTGTAGTTTAGTTAGGACTCCTAAGACTCATATGTATATGTATTCACGTTGTGTATCTCATGAATTGCATATAGAAGATTGACGGACTCTTTCATGGTACCAAGAGCCATAGTGGCCTATAAGCTAACAACCATCGATTTTTTTCTTTATCCTAGATGAGAGACACAACCTCTTCAAGCAATACTGTGATTGCATACCCTTCCACACCAAATCTTGGCTATCAACTGCCCGTAAAGCTCACTTTGTCGAATTTCCTGTTATAGAAGACTCAGTTTCTTCCCGTGGTGTGTGATTGTGGTCTTAACCATCATATTGATGGTAGCGAACCAACACCGGCTGAGCTTTTAGATGATAAACAACCGAAATGTTTACCTTTAAAAATGGATAATAATTAAATTTATTAAGTGGTTTTAAGGATATGTGATTTCGCTTGGCACAAACTGAAAAAATGTTCAAATCGATATTAGAAATTGACTGTAAATAGAAATAGAGCAAACCAAATGTGATATGGGGCTTTGTCCCTCAAGCTAGGTCACCCTCAAACCAAATGAATGTGCTATTGAAAATATGAACTGAGCAATAGAGCTTGAGAGAAAAGTGTAGTATATTGCTTTGAATTGCTTGAACACAATAATTACAAAATGATTAGAACTCCCTTTATATAGTAGAGGAGTTCTACTTATGGTACGATTCTAAATACAATAAGTAATTCCATGACTGGCTGATTAACTAGCCCCGACTTGATACGCGCCGATATTCCTGCTGTGATCCTCGCTCGATCTCGGATATTTCATCTTACCGTTACTTGACCGGGTAAACGCCCTTCGATCCCACTCGATCTTTGTTCCGCTAGGTCTCGAGTTTGATTGATCGTCGCCTTTGACCGGTCCTTGAGTTAAGGGTCAAGCAACCTAATCTTCACGTTGAGGCTCGATATAATACGAGGTTGAACCGTGGTCTATCATGATCCAACCTCGATTAGTCACAAGAAAGGGTATGCCCATTCTGACCATATACAAATAGTCCCCTCGTTTCTCAGAAATAAGATGATGAGAAACGACATGAATTCCCGAGCTTCATCTTTTCGAATGATGACATTAACAACTAGCTCGACCATGACGCAGGTAAAGAAATGTCCCGTCGTCCTTCTTCGATTCTTCACGAGCAACATCGAGGGATGCTCTTTTACCCTCGATCATCTCATGCGCCTTTACAGTCCCCTGATCTATCAAGGACTGATTAAACTTTCCCACCGGGCTAGTAGAGCCCCGTTCTCCAGTATCGACGAGACCTACGATCGATGCTGGATGGGCAGGTTTGTCCGAATAAGGACATCGAACTTGATCCCTGGGGAAGACATGTCGTTCCCAGAGAGTTGGAACTTTAACCGTAAGTGCCCTTCCCTCGAATGCTCAATTTTGCTGTTTCTACTATTTTTGCTGAATTTTATTTTGATCTTGCAGTTATGGCCCAAGTGTCGGACCCGGTTCCAGAGCTGAAAAGATGGGTCGAGAGCCTGGTATCTCGGAGGCCCTACTCTAAACATGCATCGATGGAACTTTCCAAGGGTCGATGGGAGGCTCGTAACCATGGTAAGCTTCTTGCTCTCTAACCGTTTGTTATTTCATTCTTTTCTTAACTAACTTGATTTCTTTTCTTTGCAGGTATCGGGAAGGATGTCGCAATGACACCTCCTTCCGGCGATGAAGTAATACTCCCTTAACCATCATCCGAAGCCGGCTAAGGAGAAAAAGGGATCTGAGTCCCCTAGGCTCGAAAAAAGAAAAGACCATCGAGGAAGCCTCACAAGCCTAAGGGGAACATTATTACCTTATCTTTGGAATCAGTCCGCCGGATAATGGACGAGTCCGAAGAGAAATAACAAGAAGAAGAAGAAGAAGAAGAAGAAACCGGGCTGGTGGCTCGTCCGCAGGATACAGTGTCGGTACAAAAGTCCTTCAAACAGAGGCAATAGATAAAGGAGCTTCGGCCGAGGTCCCCGAGTCGGGGAGAACAGAGGCCATCCTGTCCTTAGCAAAGACGGTGGAGGGAGAATACCGATGCTAGGCTCCCTAAACAACAAAAGAGGTCCCTAGGGTCGAACTCCGGGTGGTCGACATTGTGACTTCCCCCAAATTTCAGATTCTATGATTCAAGAGGCCAACATGTTGGAAGATCAACATGTCGATCTTCATGGTTTCTTTGACAGGATCGAGGCGGCTATTTCCTAGGAGATCCCTGGGTTTGGAGACTTATCGATGCCGAGGAAAGTACCATTGCCGGGGGCCACTGGATCTGCACCACGGAGCCTTCGTCTTAGTCCGAGAGGAGCACAAGGATGAAGTCCGAAGCCTTACTGAGAAGAGCGATACTTATAGGCTCCTTAGTGAAAGACTCCAGGCCGATTTGGTTGCGGCTCGGGACAAGCACTCCGACATGGACGAACAGGTATTCCGAATGCTCCATGATAGTGAAGCCGAGTTAGAGATAACAACTAATGACCCAATTCTGCAGATCCGATAGAGGCTCGAGCAGACCAATCAACTCAGCAAGCAGGTGGATGATGTACGGACCGAGGCCGAGTCTTTCAAAGGAAGCATGGATATCTTGGATGTGGTGAAGGAGACTGTCCAGGCTCAGCTGGATTCGACCGAGCCTCAGCTTCGAGTTGAGAAAGAGAAAAACTCGGTGCTAACCGAGAAAATAAAAGAGCTTTAGTCTCAGCTGGGATCAACCGCCAACAAGCTCGAGGCGGCTAAGTCTGAGGTGGCTGAGGTCGGCATCAAGGCTGATGAAAAGGTGGCCCCAATTTGAAATCAACATCGTGGCCATCCAGATCAAAGCCAGAAGCATGATAGATCATGCGAAGTAGAAAGCTCGGAGGGAGGCCCTCGAGGATGATCAAGCCCAATACTTCAACATTGCAGCCGAGATTGATAATGCCCGAGCAGAAGAAAATCAGGCCCAGAAGCTGGCCTTCCCTGAAGATGACTCTGACGACCTCAGTGAGTTCGAAGAAGAAGATTTTGAGGATGGGGATGCTGCGTCTGATGGAGACGAAGCCTCTTAGGACTTAGTGTATTTTTATTCTTTTCTTTTTTTATTTTTTTCTGGGGCCGTTTTTGGGCTGCTATAAGGAAATTCTATCGGGATGTGTTGCCCTTGTAAATGACTTCTGATGTATAAAACTTTTCTTCCCCTTTTTCCTTATAAAATTACGAAGTCGTATTCTAAGGTCTAATTTTGAGACGATTTTCTTGAAACCGAATCAATGTAGCCTTTAGGCTTTATTATCTAGCGAGGGCTTGTTCGAACTCTAAGTAAGTTAACCCTTAGTTTTTCAGTTGAGCGAAAATGATCTCTCTAACTCGAGGTAAAAAAAACCCTTAAGCCTTTGTATAATTTGTATTAGGCCGATCCAACCTTTGTAAAAAGATTGTTTATATATGTAAGGCTTTCTACCCTTTTCGGCTCGAATTTTTTTTTATCATTCATATTAACAAAAGTTGAAACGCCTTAGCATGAAATAATAAGGAGTTGTTCGAGAGTTCGAACAACTTTTGTGTTCATTAGAGTTTTTGATGTTCGATATTATCGAAGCCCTTTATGACTTTGCTGGGGGCAGCATTTAAAACCGGTTATGAAAGAATTTGAAGGCAGTACTTCGATACGGAATTCGGACTCTCCGAACCGTGTTAATTCGGTCATAGCCTCTTATTGTGGGATTTTCCCGTTGGGCTTATTTTCCCGTTCACTTCGGGCTTGCCCAAAGTAATAGTCCCCGAGTGGGGTGGCTCTGGCCTTTAAAACTCAAGGGTTTCCTAAAAGGTCTTATGCCCTCGATGCTTAATAATTCGATCTTTGCTCGAATTTACTTTTTCGCATGGCAGTCTCCGAGTATGGGAGTGATTATCCAAACTCTGGTTATGATCGGTCCTTAAGCTCGTTTTCATAATAGATCGAAAGTATGGAATTGTAAAGTAGAAAAAAGAATTCCAAGACATGAGATAATGCCAAGGAAAAGTACTTCTCTTTATTCTGGTAAAAAATGATTATACATGCATACATGTTTTTTGCCATGGCTCGAGCAACCTATGTGGTCACGGTTCGTTTGACTGTTTGGCCTTTACAACCAACCTATCGAGACCCCGCTATAATGAAGTAATTTTCTCGTAACAAAGTTGACATTCAAGGGTAATGCCCACCATATTCGAGGTTGATTGCAAAGGAGCCTCAGATACTGTTGAATTATTCTAAGTTAGCACGATTAATGGTTGCCTCATTGAAAACCTCGCTGGAAAACCCATTTGGGACAAAACCGGTCTAAGGGAAAAAGAGTGCAACGCGAGCTTTCAGACCCAAAGACTTTGTGTCAAAAAAATCCATAGCCGTTTCTGGTTGTCCACCTGCAAGAGTTAGTCTAAAATAGGAATGAAAATGGAAGGGGGGCCATACCTTAGCAGTAGTATCGTTTCAGGTGTGATATATTCCAATTGCTCGGTAGTTCCTCCCGTTCATCGTTTCCGAGCTTGTAAGATCCTTTTCCGAATGACTTTGAGAATATGGTATGGTCTTTCTCAGTCCAGATCCAGTTTTCCTCTATTCGGATTTCGGGTGTTGAGGTTGACTTTCCTCAGCACCAAGTCCCTGGCGTTAAAATATCGAAGATTGGCTCTTCGATTGTAGTACTTTTTGATCCGCTGTTTTTGTGCGACCAATCGGACGAGGGCGGCTTTGCATTTTTCATCCAAAAATTCTAGGCTCGTATTCAGGGCCTCGTTATTTGACTCTTCTGTTGCATATCAAAACCTGATTCTAGGTTCTCCGACCTCAACTGGAATTAGAGCTTCGACGCCATAAACTAATGAGAACGGTGTTGCTTCGATACTGGATTTCAATGTTGTGCGGTAATGCCCACACAAACTCGAGTAGTATTTCCCTCCATTTCCCTTTGTCGTTGGTCAATATCTTCTCAAGATTTTGAATGATGGTTTTGTTGGTNCCCACATATTCCCAAAGTTTTAAGCTTAGATCATTTAAATAAAAGCGGAAACATTAACCAACTTAAGTAAATACAGCCACAATGATCATGAACCAATATATACAGTTCCAAAATATAGAGTCTACTATGTGCGTGCCAGGAACTAGTGTCACAAGTCAACATGCGAACTAGTAGAATATACAAAAGATGATACAAACTGTACTTCTGTCTGAAAGAAGTAGACAGAAATAAACAAAAGATAACTCCATAGTACTGCTGAGAATCGCCAAGGGAGGCAGCTCACCGTGGAGTCAGGTCCAGAATATATGTCAAGCTCCGGTCAGATAACTAGAAGCACCAGCCTCAGAACCTGTACAATTAAGTATAGAAGTGCAGCATGAGTACATAAATATATATGTACCCAGTGAGTATCCCACCTAACCTCGAAGAGGTAGTGACGAGAGGTCGACATGACACTCACTAAAGTCCAACAGTATAATTTAACAGAATATAATAGAAATGGTAGGCATGTAAGACAGTGAAGCAACAAGTGTATATGTAAGGTACTGAAATCCAGGAAGAATACTGGGAGTGAATAAAACAATTACCACTTCACCTTTTTTCCAAATATCTGTCAGATCAATATCCATGAATTTAGTAGCAAATAACTCATACGTATGCAGGGTAAGGACAACCGACCCGAGTCATGAGATAGTCATGCCCGTGCACTGCCGAGGATTAAACGGCCCGTACCAAAAGTGCACCTCTCCGCAAAGTACTCACATTTATGCATTGCCGAGGATCGAACGGCCCGTACCAAAAGTGCATCTCTCAATCCGCTGTGGCGTACGGCCCGTTCCCATAAGAGTGGGGGAAATTACACTCCGCTCGCGGAATGTAAATTGTGAAGCGGTCACATGCACACACATTATTCCTTTTAAAAGAGAATACTTTTCAGTGAACAATTTCTTACAAGTTTTCTCAAATTCCTTAACTTTGGGGAAATAAGCAACATGTAACATTAATTCATTAAGAATATAGTTCATATCAAGTAAAACACAAGGCATGATGTGGGCCTAACTACCCGGACATAATAGTAATAGTCGCTACGTACGGACTCTCATCACTTTGTACGTACGTAGTATTTTCACATATAGCATTTAAATCATCTAGGGGGACAATTTCCCCCTTTCAAGGTTAGAAAGGAGACACACCTTGCATCGAATTTACTCCCCGGACCGAGAACGTGCCCGAAACTCCAAACTCTACACCCGAGGGCTCGAAACTAGCCAAATGTTATACAAATACATTAATTTATATTCAAAGCATGGAATTCTACTTAGCCAAATTTACCATTCTTGAAGAAAATCTAAAATTCGACCCCAGGCCTGCATGCTCGGATTCCAATAATTCTCGAAGGAACACTCACCCAAAGCCTAAGGATCATTAATATACGATTTTCACTTGATTCCATAGCTAATTTACGGGTAAATTCTCAAATTATCGAAATCCCTAGGTTACTATCCAATTCTTGATTTTTAACTAATTATGTGATTAAACTTAACTAGGAATTCATGCATGAAGCCAGTATTAGAGTAGAATTTACTTACCTTCAATAACCAAGTCGTTTGCCCCTCTAAAGTTGTGGAAATCGCCCCAAGGAAGAAGAAGATGAGAAAAATGAATTAAAACCCGTGTATAAAAACACACTGTCTGAAACAGTGTTTTCGCACCTGCGGCTCGAGGGCCGCACCTGCGGTCTCCCACCTGCGAGAAAAGGCTCGCACCTGCGGAAATAGACTAGGGAGCCTGGGCCCGCACCTGCGGAGTGGAGACCGCATCTGCGACTCCTCTCCTGCGGAACTTTGTCCGCACCTGTGAGAATTGACCTGACCACTAGGGGTCGCACCTGCGAAGCTGGGACCGCTCCTTACCTGCGACTGGTCAACCGCACCTGCGGTCACTCTAGAATAGGTGCACCAGCAGCTATTTCTTCTATTTTTTGGCCGTGTGTGGTGTCTGGGAGGTACCTGGGCCCACCCGAGCCCCCGTCCAAATATACCAACAAGTCCCAAATCATAATACGGACTCGCTCAAGCCTTGCGAACACCCAAAACAATGCTAAAACTCAAAATCACACCTCAAAACCTGAAGAACCAAACTTGGTAACTTTATGTTTTCTAGGCTTCGCTAACAACGCGCCAAACCGACTTATACTACTCGGAATGACACCAAATTTTGCAGGCAAGTCATAAATGACATAACACAACTATTCCCGGTCTCGAAATTCCATCCGGACCTTGATAAAACAAAAACATATCCCAAACCACAATAGGAACTTAATGAGCTTCTTATTTCAATATTGGGCGCCGAAACGCTCCGGTTCATCAGAAAACCATTCCGAACATACGCCCAGGTCCGAAATCATCACACGAAGTTGAACCGACGAAACTCGATTCAGAGGTCGTTTACCCAAAATGTTGACTGAAGTCAAACTTGGCCTTAAAGGCCAACCTTAAGGAACCAATTGTTCCTATAGCACTCTAAACACCTCTGAATCCCGGACCACCAGTCCCCACAAGCCATAAATCATAAAAAACCGCTATGGGAAGTTCCAATGGGGTCCGATAACGTGAAACTACCAGTCGGGTCATTACAGTTGATTCGTCTCTTAAATAAACGTTCGTCCTTGAACGGGTCTAGAATCATACCTGAAGTGCTGAATATGTGTGGATATCTGCTCCGCATGTCCTCCTCGGACTCCCAGGTCGCCTCCTCAACTAGTTGGCCCTTCCACTGGACCTTTACGGCAGAAACTCTCTTGGACCTCAACTGGTGGTCCTGTCTATCAATAGTAGCAACCAGCTCCTCCTCATAGCCCAACCTCTCATCCAACTGAATAGTGTTGAAATCTACCACGTGAGAGAAGTCGGCGTGGTACCTCCAGAGCATGGATACATCAAAAAATGGATGAACTCATGATAAACTGGGAGGCAAGCCAGTTCATTAGCAACATCCCCAACTTGCCTCAACACCTCGAAGGGACCTATAAACCTCGGGCTCAACTTGCCCTTTTTCCCAAACCTTATAATACCCTTCATAGTAGAGACTTTCAACAAGACCCTATCTCCCTTCATAAATGATACATCACGCGCCCTCTGATCCGCATAACTCTTCTGTCTGGATTGTGCTGTACAGAGCCTCTCTTGAATTAGATTCACTTTCTCCAAAGCATCCCTCACCAGGTCGATGCCATATAACTTAGCCTCGCCAGGCTCAAACTATCCGATAGGAGAACTAAATCGCTGACCATACAAAGCCTCAAATGGTGCCATCTCAATAATGGACTAATAACTATTATTGTAAGCAAACTCGGCCAAAGGCAAGAACTGGTCCCACTGACCTCCGAAGTCAATCACACATGCCCTGAGCATGTCCTCCAATATATGAACTGTACGCTCTGACTGACCATCAATCTGAGGGTGAAATGCTATGCTGAGATATATCTGGGTACCCATCTCACTATACAATGCTCTCAAGAAGTGCGAGGTGAAATGAGGACCTCGGTCTGATATAATGGACACCGGCGAACCATGCAACCGGACTATCTCCCGAATGTAGATCTGGGCCAACCTCTCAGAAGTATAAGTAGTATCTAATGGAATGAAATGCACCGATTTGGTCAACCTATCCACAATGACCCAAATCGTGTCAACCTTCCACAAGGTCCGAGGCAACCCAACCACGAAATCTATAGTGATGCGCTCCCATTTCCACTTAGGAATGGGCATCTGCTGAAGTAGGCCTCCTGGCCTTTGGTGCTCATACTTCACCTGCTGGCAACTAAGACACCTAGTCAAGTACTCCACACTGTCCTTCTTTATTCGCCTCCATCAGTAATGCTGCTTCAAGTCACAATACATCTTCGTAACACCAGGATGAATAGAATATCGAGAACTGTGTGCCTTCTCTAGAATCCTCTCCCTCAGGCCATCAACATTAGGAACACATAAGCGGCCCTAAAGTCTCAGAACACCATCCTTGCCAATAGTAGCCTCCTTGGCCTTACCCTGAACCACTGTCTCCCGAAGTCTACTAATCACGGATCATAGAACTGCCGAGCCTTAATCTCTCCCAATAACGAAGACTGAGCAACCACATGTGCTAAAACTCGACGAGGCTCTGAAAGGTCTAATCTCACCAGGCGATTGGCTAAGGACTGAATGTCCAAGGCTATAGGTCTCTCATCTGCTGCAATATAAGCCAAGCTACCCATACTCTCTGCCTTCCTGCTCAAAGCGTCTGCTACCACATTTGCCTTGACCGGGTGATAAAGAATGGTGATATCATAATCCTTCAACAACTCAAGCCATCTGCGCTGCCTCAAATTAAGATCCTTTTGCTTGAACAAGTGCTGCAAGATACGGTGGTCTGTATAAACCTCACAGGACACTCCATACAAGTAGTGCCTCCAAATCTTAAGAGCATGAACAATCGCCGCCAACTCCAAATCGTGCACAGGGTAATTCTTCTCATGAACCTTCAGCTGGCGCGAAGCATAAGCAATAACTCTCCCCTCCTGCATCAATACGCCCCCAAGCCGACGCGTGAAGCGTCGCAATATACTGTATACATCCCAGGACCGGAAGACAATACTAGAACTGGTGCTGAGGTCAATGTTGTCTTGAGCTTCTGAAAGCTCGCCTCATACTCGTCAAACCATCAAAATGGGGAATTCTTCTGAGTCAATCTAGTTAATGGAGCTGCAATAGAAGAGAACCCCTCCACAAATTGGCGATAAATAGCCTGCTAGGCCAAAAAATCTCCTGATCTCTGTAGCTGAAGTAGAACGCGACCAACTATGAACTACCTCGATCTTCTGAGGATCAACCTTGATACCCTCTCCAGACACCACGTGCCCCAAAAATGCCACGGAATCCAACCAAAACTCACACTTGGAGAACTTATCATATAGCTTCTGCTCTCGCAAAGTCTGGAGCACAACTCTCAAATGCTGCTCGTGCTCCCCCCAGGCTACGTGAGTAAATCAAAATGTCATCAACGAAGACAATGAAAAAGGAATTAATATACGACCTGAACACCCTATTCATCAAGTCCTTGAATGCTGCTAGGGCATTAGTCAAGCCAAAGGACATCACTAGGAACTCATAGAGGCCATATCTCGTACGAAAAATAGTCTTCGGAACATCTGAAGCCCTAATCCTCAAATGATGATACCCCGATCTCAAATCAATCTTACAAAACACACGTGCACCCTGCAACTAGTCAAACAAATCATCGATACGCGACAAAGGATACTTGTTCTTAATGGTAACTTTGTTCAACTGGCGGTAATGAATACACATCCGCATGGACCCATCCTTTTTCTTCACAAATAGAACTGGAGAACCCCACGACGATTCACTCGGTATAATGAACCCCTTAGCTAGCAACTCCTCAAGCTGCTCCTTCAACTCCTTCAACTCTTTCGAAGCCACACAGTATGGAGGAATAGATATAGGCTGGGTGTTTGGAGCTAAATCAATGTAGAAGTCAATATCATGGTCTGCAGGCATGCCCGGAAGATCCAAAGGAAATACATCAGCAAACTCTCGAACAACTGGCATTGAATCAATTGTTGGAGACCCGGCGGTGGTGTCCCGCACATAAGCAAAATAGGCTAGACAACCCTTCTCGACCATATGTCGAGCCTTCAAGAATGAAATAACCCGGCTGGATGTACTAACTGAGGAACCTCTCCACTCCAGCCTACGACTCGGACATGGCTAAGGTAACTGTCTTGGCATGGAAATCTAGCACGACATGATAAGGAATAGCCAATCCATGCCTAAAATAATCTCGAAGTCAACCATTTCGAGCAATAAGAGACCTGCTCGATTCTCAAACCCACAAAATGAAATCACACAGGACCGGCAAATCCGGTCTACAACCACAGAATCGCCCACAAGAGTGGACACATATATAGGTGAACCCAAGGAGTCACGAGGGACATCCAGAAAATGAGCAAATAAGACTGAAACATAGGAATAAGTAGATCCTTGATCAAATAACACCGATGTCTCTCTACCACATACTGAAATAATACATGTGATCACGGCATCTGAGGCCACTACATCTGATCTGGCCGGAATGGCATAGAATCTGGCTGGAGTACTGAAAGACTGGGATCCACCAGAGTGAACAGGAGCTGCCTGACTGGCCTCCACCTATACGACGACCTCTGCCGACCTGTCCTCTACCTCTAGGTGGCCAGACTGCTGGTGCCGGACCCATCGGCTGATAACCCTGTTGCACAGCCTTGCCCGAAAACCTGGGACACTGCCTCCTCATATGACCTAACTCTCCACACTCATAACAACTTCCAGGTAGCATAGTCTGCTGCCCCGGAGAAGAACCCTGAATGGCTGGAGGGCGACGGCCCTCTGGCATAGCACTGAAATAGGGGTCGGAGGGTCTCGGATGACTGGGATAACCACTATGTGAACTCTGAATAGCTGGAGGATGGTAGGAACGCTCTTTCATGGTGCTGAAATGAGGCCTTGCTGGAACACCTTGGGGAGGAGGTGGAGGTGTTGAATATAAAAGCCTGCTGGGTTGACCACTGCTATACTGATCCCTGCCCCTAGCTGGGGAACCTCTAAAATCTCCAGAGAGTCTAGCCCTCTTATCTTGCTGCCCCTGCTCCCTGCTCCATGCCCCTCGATCGATACCTCTCGATCCTGCGAGAAATCTCTACCACGAGCTGATAAGGAGTACCCATCTCCACCTCTCAGGCCATGGTGTCCCTAATACCTGGATGTAACCCCGCCACAAATCTCTGCACTCTCTCAGCATCGGTAGGAAATATCATACGTGCATGGCGAGACAACTATGAAAATCTGGCCTCATAATCTGTCACTGACATCTGCCCCTTCTCTAGCTACTCAAACTGGTACCACAGCTCTTCCCTCTCAGATGGTGGGATATATCTATCCAGAAACATCTGCGTGAACTGCTCCCAAGTGACATGAGGAGAATCTTACTGGCCTGCTGAGAATATAGGACTGCCACCACTTACGAGCTCTGCCCTCTAACTGGAAGGTAGTGAAATCCACTCCATGGGACTCTAGTATCCTCATGTTGTGTAGTCTGTCCCTGCACCTATCCACAAAATCCTGGGGGTCCTCACCTCGCTCACCCCCAAAGATTGAAGGGTGAAATTGGGTCCATCTATCCAATAACTTCTGCAGATTGCCGTCCGCAGCTGGTCTAGGCTCAGGTGCTGCCACAGCAGGCTAGACCCCACCCACGGGCAGTGTACCCGGGGTATGATGTAATGCTGTTGATTGTCCTGCAGCCTGGGCAGTAGGGGTCTGGACTCCCCCTCCTGCTTGAGAAGTGGCAGGATCTGCTGGAAATAAACCAGCCTAGGACATAGTGTCCATAAATCTCATCATACGGCCCATGACTACCTGGAAGCCTGGCGCCGTCATAAAGTCTACTGGTGAAGGATCTGTTGGAGGCACCTCATCCTGCTCCTCTATAATAGGGTCCTCTGGTGGCTGGACCGGAATAGCTCTGGGATTCCCTCGTCCCCTACCATGGGCCGGTGCCCTCCCCCGGCCTCTGCCAGGGGGGGGGCTTCCCGGGTCTGGAACATCAGATGCACGCATCCTCACCATCTGTGAGAGAATAGAAGAATGAATTTAGTAATCATCGACTACACGATAGAAAAAATAGAGGTTTCCTAACACCCTATAGCCTCCTGAAGATAAGTAAAGACGTCTCAGTATCGATTCGCAGAACTCTACTGGGTTTGCCCGTGACTCGTTAGACCTACGTGAACCTAGTGCTCTGATACCATGTTGTCATGACCCAAAATCCAACACATGTCGTGATGGCGCCCAACACAATGTCAGGCAAGCTAACAGTTGTTTACTAGTAAGGTTATCCTTATTTGACATACCAACCCCACATATTCCCAAAATTTTATGCTTAGATCATTTAAATAAAAGAGGAAACATTAACCAACTTAAGTAATACAACCACAATGATCATGAACCAATATATACAGTCCCAAAATATAGAGTCTACTATGTGCGTTCCAGGAACTAGTGTAACAAGTCAACAGGCGAACTAGTAGAATATACAAAAGATGATACAAAGTGTATAGCTGTCTGAAAGAAGTAGACAGAAATAAGCAAAAGATAACTCCATAGTACTGATGAGAATCGCCAAGGGAGGCAGCTCACCGTGGAGTCAGGTCCAGAATATACGTCAAGCTCCGGTCGGATAACCATAAGCACAAGCCTTAGAACCTATATAATGAAGTGCAAAAGTGCAGCATGAGTACATAAATATATATGTACCCAGTGAGTATCCCGCCTAGCCTCGAAGAGGTAGTGACGAGAGGTCGACGTGACACTCACTAAGGTCCAACAGTATAATTTAACAGAATATAATAGAAACGGTAGGCATGTAAAGACAGTGAAGCAACAAGTATATATGTAAGGTACTGAAATCCAGGAAGAATACTGGGAATGAATAAAATAGTTACCACTTCACATTTTTCCCAAATATCTGTCAAATCAATATCCATGAATTTAGTAGCAAATAACTCATACGCATGCAGGCTAAGGACAACCGGATTGAGTCATAAGATTGTCATGGCCGTGCACTGCCGAGGATGGAATGACCCGTACCAAAAGTGCACCTCTCCACAAAGTACTCACATCTATGCACTGCCGAGGATCGAACGACCTGTACCAAAAGTGCATCTCTCAATCCGCCATGGTGTACGGCCCGTCCCATAAGAGTGTGGGAAATTACACTCCGCTCGCGGAATGTAAATTGCGAAACAGTCACATGCACACACATTATTCCTTTTAAAAGAGAATACTTTTCAGTGAACAATTTCTTACAAGTTTTTCTCAAATTCCTTAACTTCGGGGAAATAAGCAACATGTAACGTTAATTCATTAAGCATATAGTTCATATCAAGTAAACACAAGGCATGATGTGGGCCTAACTACCCGGACATAATAGTAATAGTCACTACGTGCGGACTCTCGTCACTTTGTACGTACGTAGCCCCCACAAATTTTCACATATAGCATTTAAATCACCTAGGGGGACAATTTCCCCCTTTCAAGGTTAGAAAGGAGACTCACCTTGCGTCGAATTTACTCCCCGGACCGAGAACGCGCCCGAAACTCCGAACTCTACACCCGAGGACTTGAAACTAGCCAAATGTTATACTAATACATTAATTTATATACAAAGCATGGAATTCTCCTATTACTTAGCCAAATTCACCATCCTTCAAGAAAATCTAAAATCTGACCCCGGGCCCGCATGCTCGGATTCAAATAATTCTCGAAGAAGTACTCACCCAAAGCCTAAGGATCATTAATATATGATTTTTACTTGATTCCATAGCTAATTTATGGGTAAATTATCAAAAGCCCTAGGTTACTACCCAATTCTTGATTTTTCACTAATTATGTGATTAAACTTAACTAGGAATTCATGCATGAAGCCAATATTAGATTAAAATTTACTTACCTTCAATAACCAAGTCATTTGCCCCTCTAAAATGGTGGAAATCGCCCCAAGGAAGAAGAAGAAGATGAGAAAAATGAATTAAAACTCATGTATATAAACACACTGTCTGAACAGTGTTTTCGCACCTGCAGCTCGAGGACCGCACCTGCGGTCTCGCACTTGTGAGAAAAGGCTCGCACCTGCGAAAATGAACTAGGGAGCCTGGGCTCGCACCTGCGGAGTGGAGACCGCACATGCGACTCCGCTCCTGCGGAACTTTGTCCGCACCTGTGAGAATTGGCCTGACCACTAGGGGTCGCACCTGCGAGGCTGGGACCACAGGAGCGGTCCCGCACCTCCGACTGGTCAACCGCACCTGCGGTCACACCAGAACAGGTGCACCATTAGCTATTTCAGCTGGTTTTTGGCCTCGTGTGGTGTCCGAGAGGCACTTGGGCCCACACTAACCCCCGTACAAATATACCAACAAAGTCTGAAATCATAATACGGACTTGCTCGAGCCTTCTGAACACCCAAAACAACGCTAAAACTCAAAATCACACCTAGAAACCCCAAGAACTAAACTTGGGAACTTTAAATTTTCTAGGCTTCGCTAACAATGCGCCGAACCGACCTATACTACTCGGAATAACACCAAATTTTGCAGGCAAGTAATAAATGACATAACAGAACTATTCCCAGTCTCAGAATTTCGTTCAGACCTCGATAACACAAAAACACGTACCAAACCACAATAAGAACTTAAGGATCTTCTTATTTAAATATTGGGCGCCGAAACGCTCTCGGTTCATCAGAAACCCATTCTGAACATACAACCAAGTTTGAAATCATCACACGAAGCTAGCGTAACTGACAAAACTCGATTTCGAGGTTGCTTACCCAAAATGTTGACCGAAGTCAAACTTAGCCTTAAAGGCCAACCTTAAGGAACCAATTGTTCCTATAGCACTCTAAACACCTCCGAATCCTGGACCACCAGTATCCGCAAGTCATAAATCATAAAAAACCGCTATTGGAAGCTCCATTTTGGGGAACGGGGTCCGATAACGTGAAACGACCGGTCAGGTCGTTAGAGTTGATTTGTCTTGATCATTTCTGCTGGAATGATAAGGTGTTAATAGGATACTTTTGATTTTGTGATCCTCGAGAAATTTAGTCACCTTACTGCCGATGAACTGCTTTCCATTATCACATATCTCGGAAGGCATCCCGAATTTACATATGATATGGTCCCAAATAAAGTCTATGACCTCCTTTTCTCAGACTTTCTGGAAAGCCTGTGCTTCAACCCACTTATAGAAATAATCAGTCATAAATAAAATAAACTGAGCTTTGCCTGTGGCCGATGGAAGAGGGCCAACGATGTACATCCCCTATTGCATGAAGGGACATGGGCATAAGACCGAATGAAGCAGTTCCCCGGGTTCATGAATCATCGACGCATGCCTTTGGCATTTATCGCATTTTCGAACGAACTCCTTTGCATCTTTCTCCATGTCGATCCAGTAGTACCATGTCTTTTGACCAATGATTTGGCACCAGAATGATTTCTACAAGTGCCCTCATAGACTTCCCTTAGGACGTATTCGGTATATCCCGGTCCCAGACATATTGCTAACGGACCATCGAACATCCTTCTGAACAACGTTCCATCTTCGGACAAGGTGAATCGTGTTTCCTTCGTGCGCAAATCTTTCGACTCCTTTGAATTTTATGGGAGCTTTCCATTCTTTAAATACTCTACGTATTTGTTTCTCCAATCCTAGGTCAAACTTGTGGGGTTTATCTCAGCATGACCTTCTTCGATCACCAATATCGTGAGTTGTACGACAACCCCCGAATTGAGTTCGTTGTCTTCGACTGAGGACCCCAAGTTTGCAAGGGCATCAGCCTCACTATTCTGATATCGAGGTATATGTTGCAAGATCCATTCCTTAAAAACGATGTAGAGTCATTTGTAGCTTATCCAAGTGTCTCTAGATTCGGTCTTCTCGGACTTCGAAGGTCCTGTTAACTTGGTTTACCACGAGGAGGGAATCACACTTGGCATCGATGACCTCCGCTCCCAAGCTTTAACTAATTCTAGACCTGCAATCATGGCCTCTTATTCGACCTCATTGTTAGTCAATTTTGTAGTCGTGATAGATTATCTAAATACATTACCTGTGGGTGGTTTTAGTATGATGCCTAGCCCAGACACTTTTTCGTTCGAAGCACCGTCCGTAAAGAGGATCTAGACTCCTGAGGATGTACCCGATTTTATTAACAATTCTCTTTCAACCTCGAGCATGAAGGCTGGGGTGAAGTCATCCACGAATTCTGCAAAGATTTCAGACTTTATGGTTGTTCGGGGTCGATGTTTAATGTCGTACCCGCTGATTTCTATGGCCCATTTCGCCAATCGACCCGAAAGCTCGGGGTTGTGAAAAATATTTTGAAGTGGGTAAGTTGTTATAACACATTTTAGATGGAATTGAAATATGATTTTAGTTTCCTAGAGGTTTTTATTAAAGCGCCAATTTTTTAAGTGTGGATATCTGGTCTCGGCCTCGCCTATGGTTCGAATAACATAACAGACAGGGAATTGCTTACCTTCTTCTCAGACAAAGACTTCACTTACCTCTATCTCCGAGAATACTAAATACAAGTAAAGCTGCTCATCCACTTTTGGAGTGTGAAGAAGCGGCGGGCTCGATAAGTACCGCTTCAGTTCCTCCAAGACCTGTTGGCATTCCGGAGTACACGTAAAATTCTTCTTCTTCTTTAGTAACAAGAAGAATCAGTGACTCCTATTTGAGGATTTCAAAATGAATCTCCCCAGGGCGGCTATGCGCCCCCGTCAGCCTCTGCACGGCCTTTACATTATCTACTATCGTGATGTCCTCGATAACTTTGATTTTATCGGAGTTGATCTCAATCCCTTGATTGGATACTATTGATACCCAATTTTAATCTCTCTCATATATATATATATATATATATATATATATACTTTCAAAATAGTGCATACGCACCATCACTTGATTTATAGACATATACAAGTATTTTTCATATTTTTCTATAATTCTTAAAGGTTTTAAATCAATTTATTCTTGAATTTTTTATTATATAGATGCTCATTAATTACCTCACAAATTATTTTATGATGATTTTATCATCTAATATCACCATTTACACCCATATTAGGTTTTAAATTTTTAACATATTTGTCAGAATTACATTTGCATTTAAGGGTAAAATTATAATTTTGTAATAATAGCCTATATGTATTTATAATTACTTTATTTATGCCAAAATAATCTTTTTTAATGTTCGATAACTGTTTTTATTTGTTTTTATGCACAAATGATATTTTTATTTATTTATTTATTATTTTTACAAATTATTTATTAATTAAATTTGGGTATTTAAATAATAGCCTATTTTAAGCCAATTTTCGGACCAAATCCCCAGCCCAATTACCTAAATACCTATCCCAACACCTAGCCCAGTCCCCATACCTGTTTTTATACCTGACCCAATCTCCTTTAAATCCTGGCCGTTGATCTTTCAAGATCAACGACCCTCATTTATTCCCCCCATTTAATTAATCGCCCCAACCCTAATTCCCTCATTCTCCAAACCCTGCCGCCCCTAAATGCTCTCTCTTCTCCTTCACTCTGAGGAAACCCTAGCGCCGTTAACCTATTATCCCTCCGATTCCGACCTCAAAATGGAATCAATCAATGATTCCCTTACCTTGTTGACCACCTCTTACTAGTGGTTACTCGCTTATGGTGTCACATAATTGATTTCCTAACATGGAAAGCAGATCTCTTTAATTTTAAACCAAAACTAGTTCAGATCTTTGACCTCTTCTGTTTGTTTTTGTTCGCGTGTCTTTTATGGTATGAATCTCTGAGAATCCTTGCAATTTTCTACTTACCCTAAAACTAGGGTTTCAGATCTTTCTAGATCTAATCTGGTTCTTGATTCTTTAATTATTTTTCCTTTAATGTTCCGTCTATATGTCTCTGTGCATCTTATTATAACTGCTTTCTTATTTCTGCCGATTTTTACTTACTCTAAATTTAGAGTTTTTGATTCTTCAAAATTGAACCAAATCTTGTTCGATGTATTTATTTCTGTCTATATGTGCATCTTATTATAACTCTTTTTGTTAATTCTGCCGATTTTTACTTGCCCTAAATTTGGGGTTTTTGATTCTTCAAAATCAAACCTAAATTTGTTCGATTCTTTAATTACTTTGTTAAAGTCTCTGTCTATATGTCTATATGCTTCTCTTTACTTGTTATTTCTGCCGATTTTATATGTTTGACCTAAATTAGGGTTTCAAATTTTTCTCTCCTCATTAACTGTAAGTGTTTTCCTTTCTAGTACATTGACTAATTATTGTCATATTTGTGTTTTCTAATTCAGTACTATTTAAAACCCTCTCCTATTCCCCTTTAAACAGACTCAGAGTTCGAAATATTCTCATTACCTAAACAAGCGATACACTGTTATTCTATAGCTACTATTTTGTGCTTTGATTCTTGGCCGGCTGGAAGCTAAGGCCAGAAATCCTCTATTGTTTGCTTTCGTTGGTGACAATTGTTCATTGTTAGATTCCTTTTCTGTTTCATCTGAACTGGTAAGTTATTGAATCCTTTCTACTTCATTACTCATTTAATATGTTACTGTTATTAGACTAGTTACTTTCTGTATTTTAGACATGTTGAACTCAGTAAATCAATTCGTGAAATTTGCTTAACTCTGCGTAACTTAGATTATCTTTTAGCATTAAGCATGCTTTGATACTTTTCCTAAAGAACTAGTTAATTATGTATGACTTAGTAGACTCATTAGCTTGTTATTAAACCCGTTTCCATGTTACTTGTCTGGTTCTGCGCTCACCATGTTATGATACCTTTGTTAAATTGTTACTGCTAATCAATATTTTCCTGACTTACTGTTGAGAAATTAGCTCCCTTCTGTGACTTAGCCTAATACGAAGTCTTTGTCATCTTTGTGAGGCATGAATTGGTCCTTATTAGCATATGACTTTGTTAAACTTTCAAAACTTTATCAAGTCCTCTTAGTTTCAAATGTGTTTGTTCTATGTGTGATTCTGTCCCTAAATGCACTCTCCAATCCTATCCTACTCTCTTGAATTCTCACTCTTTGTTGGCTGAAAGCCAAAGAAATTTAAGTACTGTCCCCTGGCCTTCCTGGTGTGAGCACTGCTCAGGGTTCATATGAGACCCACATGACCTCTAACACACCAGGATTTGGTCCATAGATTTCCTTGAACTGTTCTGATCATTCTTCTCTAGTGTGCGCACTGCCCGGGGTTCTTGAAGCCTTTGGGAACTCTGACACACTAGAGATTTGGGCTTGGTATGCTTATCCTTGAGATATAGGTGAATCATTCACTGTTGGTTACTGTGTATCAATGAACATGGACTTTTTGGAGTTATTGTGAGTTGAAGGCCTGACCTGTCCAGGTGCATTTGGTCCTGCTGCAAGCTTCCTATAGTTTATACTTTGTAGTTCTTTCATTCGATTATGGTCTGTAATAATTATTTGTAATAACAATTGGGGAAATAATAAATTGGGAAATGGGCTTATTTTTATATTTTGCATGAAATGGGTAGATAACATGCCTATAGGCGTTTACTTTATGCTATTGTATGTTAGATAACCTGCCTATAGGCTTTACTTTATTCAAAAGCATTCTGCTATTGTATGGTAGAAAACTTTCCTAGATGTTTACTCTATTTGCTATTGTATGTTAGATAACCTGCCTATAGGCTTTACTTTATTCAAAAACATTCTGCTATTGTATGTTAGATAACCTGCCTATAGGGGTTTACTTTGGCTCAAATATGCTCTGTAGATAACCTGCCTATAGGGATTTTCTTTGGCTCAAATAAGTTCTGTGAATATCCTGCCTACTTTGCTTTAGATAATTAGACACCATACCTATAGGAAATAAAAACTAAAATTCAACTTACATTGCAGCATATTCAAGTCTGCTTCTTTAGAAATCATGCCTGTAGGTTTAATCGATTGTCATACTTGCTCAGTTAGTATGCATGTCTATAAGAACTAATAGCAGTTTCAATCATCAAAGGTAGAACTCATGTCTATAGGGTAATCACCATCTGTGCTAAATACTAAAACTGGAACTTCATATAGTGTCTTGCTAAATGTCACTAGAAAGCATGCCTATAGGAACAACTGAGTAATCCTGAATATCCTTCGTTGTTATCACTGTCAACTGCTGAATAAATCGCCTAGATGATATGTCTATAGGTTTAACCGCTTCTGATTATAATCAGTAGGAAACTATGCAGTCAGTTAGGAATTGCTTTACATAGCTGCCAGAATGATTAAAATCCAGAATCACATAGAGAGCATGTCTATAGGACATAATAACCTTAACTGTTGAAACTGTCAATACGCCTAATCTATTTGCGTGCATTTGCTTCCTAATGTGTGGAGGCTAATATGAGCCCCTATTTGCTTTTATATGACAGTCCAACTTGTTTTTGTATGTCGCCTAGTTTTACCATTTTGAGCAACCTAAGTTGAGTCTAGAACTATCCAAAATAGAGGTCCAAATGCTTCCTGGGCCATAGGTAAGGGGCAGGTAGGGCACGCATAGGGTACAATTTAGAATTGATTAGAGCGCTTTAGGTAACAACTCAAATATATTAATTGGGTAGCAGGAGATGATAGTTTGTGCCCGCTGAATAATATGAGTAACATCCCCGCCTTGGGGGAGTTACGAAGTATTATTTATGTTGCACGGGGTGATCCTTTAGGCTAAAAAACTTAGGATCCCTCATTCCTATTAAAATAATTCCCTCTTTTCTATGTTAGACTAATTCACATGATTTGAGTTCGGCCGGGACTCACCATTATGGACCTCGAGGAGTGCCTAACACCTTCTCCTCGAGGTAATTTGAGCCCTTACCCGATCTTTGGTGACGCAACTAGTAAATCTGAGTCATTTGCAATAGGTTCCCTAACACACCTTAATTCGTTAGGTGGAAACTCTCTTTTAACAACCATTGATTCCCTTTCAAAAGAGTTGTCAATTTCGTAACCCGATTTCGCGAGAAAAAGGGGCGCGACAGCATGGCGACTTTGCTAAGGATATCTTTAGGCTCTTACCATAACGAACTTGGTTTGTGTGAATTAGTCTCCCCTGATAAGCGTGGATTTGTTATTTTATTCTCCATTTATTTGCTACATGCACATCCCTTCCCTGTTGTCCTTTTATATGCAATTCTTCATTTAATCTTGTTACAATATGCAAATCCTATTCACTAGCTTCAATCTTTATGTCTTTCCCAAATCCCTACTCCTTTTATCGCTTTACTATAATTTTTTCATTATAAGAACTAACTCCTTTCTTGTTTTCCTTTCTTTTCTATCTTTACAATTAGTAAATACTGCATTTATCGCTTTTTTCATGTAAAATAATTGACAAGATGTTATTTCTCTTTTTTGCCTATTACATGCTCTGCATCATATTCCACTCATGCGCAATTAATACCATAGCGGCACTTGACGAGTGTCCGGAATCTTCCTATACTACCTTTTTAAATTTGGAAAGGCTTATTTACGGTAAAACTAGTCGATCAGCAGTGCAGTCGACGGTTGCATGCCTTTCCCTGTCAAGTTGTCCGCTTGAGGGTACTAGTCTAGACTTCTATAGAAGAACCTTACCATGATGATAGCTGCACATGCATCATGTTCAAACCTAGCATCAGTTAGTATGTTGTCCGCATAATAACCCTCTAAGGAAAGCCTTGTTCAAAGCCCGTCGGGGTTTCCATAATCCCAACGGGCACAATCATGATATGTGCATTATTTGGAGAAAAACGTGCCGATATGCTAACCATTAATGTTTAAGTAGTCAAACCCGGAGGGGGAAGGGTCTAACTTTGTTTATTTTGCAGAAAATGAGGCACGAAGTCCCCAGGTTCGGCATGGTTCAAAGTATACCCCCTTTTTTTCTAGATTAGTGGGAAAATATTTCGCCAAGCGATAAAAATCATGTGAACAGGGTTCTCAAAAATTTACCCTCTTTGCTAAACATTCAGCCAAAGAATGTACTGATCGAGGCTGCTACCATTTTCTGGGATGGAGAAAGGGTCGTCTTTTGTTTCGGCAATGTAAAGATGAATCCCTTTCTTGAGGAAATAGGAGGTTTCGCTGGGCTACCCTGGATAGTCCTGGTCTATTGGTACCGAAAAATCGCACTTCTAGGGTTTTTTTGAAAATGATAGATCTCAGAAAGAATGACGAGCTAGTCTTCCTGAAGAATTCCTACATAACTTTACGAGTGATATGGGCACAACACATCTACCGTATTTTTCATGAAGAGTTTGCCATCACTTCCCTGGGCTGGATTCATCATCGGGTTTTTGTGTTCATCGTCTGTTTTCTGGGTATGATAGTATTTCCAATCCAAGGATACGAGATTCATACTCGGTTGTCTATGATAACCAAGACTTTAATGGAAGGGATTGAAGGACAGACTTACACTATCGTCCCAATGATCGTAGCAGAAATATACCGAGCCATGGACCATTGCAAGAAGAAGTTTAGACACTTTGAAGGTTGAAATTTGTTGCTGCAGATTTCCTCATTTGGTGCTGACCGGGTTGAGGGGAATATATCCTTATATTCCTATCAGAGTCATGAGACAGGCTGGGATAAAACAATTCATACCACGAGTCTCGATGATGAGTCATACAAAGCATATTTTCAAGGTTATGCCATTCCATACAAGTGTGAGGCCCAAACACATGTGGCATCTGAAGATTATTGTGGAGAAGGACACCATCGAGCCATATCGGTACCACACCGGTCATGCGTATTTCTACCTATCATGGTTGGATGATGACATAGCGGGAGAAGTCGAGTCAGGGGTCGATCGAGGAAACAAGGTCATAGATGAAGTTGCCGAAGCACAGGTGAAATACAAGAGGTTGCGCAAAAGAATCCTTGAGTCCAAGGCCAGGCATCTGGAAAACACAAGGTAGATATGGAATCAATCAATGAATGGAGGGAAATTGCTACAAAGTCAACGGAAGGGTTGGAATATTTAGAGCAGGGTCTGATGGAACTTGAAGGGAAGATGTGTAAAAATATCGTGGATTGTCAGAATACAGAAGGCAATGAAGGAGGACACCTAGCAAAGGTGTATCTGTTGCTGGACATGCACGACCTGGGGAATCTGATCGATGGGACCAAGAAGGCCAAGCTAGAGAGGGTGCCTCCTGGATCAAGTAGATTAGAATCATTATTTGCTTGCCTTTCTAGAGTCGTTTTAGAATTTGATTGTAATAAGGAAAATGCCACTAGTCACTCTTTTTTATTATTGTTGTTTGAGAGGTTTCACTTATTTATTACATTAATGCAATGAGGCAATTATCGGTATTAAGTTTTTCCAAATCTACGTGTCACTAAGCCTACCTCAGGCACAATGAGGTCCCCAAAATTAAGACACAAATTTATGATGCATGTTTAAATACTGCAAATATCTTTTCCAAAATTCACTACTGACTTGTTTACCTTTTTGATTTTTCTTTGTTTTGACTACTCCCATCCCGTAAGGTTGGTTCGTGCATACCGACATCATTAGCATATCATACTAGATCTAGAGGTCCTCCACATCCTCCTCCTCCAAGTGATCTGAAAAGCAAGGGAAAGGCTAAGATAGATGACATGAGTGGTTTCACGAAAGATAACATTGCACATGTGGAAAATGTTAAAACTTCAGACGGTCGGAGTACTCCGGCGTAGAAAGATTTGGCTCTACGATTGGAGCAGAAAATATTGGAATTACAAGGGGAACTTGAGCAGGTCCGCAACTTGGCAAACCTCTCCCTCACCTTAAACGTCCCAGATATTAACCAACAGAACGCCAAAAATCTAGCACCTCCTGTAAGCACAACAACCAACATCCACAAAATCCTCTCGCACCTCGCCAATACGCCACGCCTCCTCAAAATAATAATCCTCCACCAGTATCAACTCCTCTTCAACACCAACATGACCCAGCTCGGTATCCTTAAATTACTACCTACCATACTCCCCAAAATACCCCACAACCTACTCCCAATCTACAGAACTCAACCAATGATCACCACTACACTCAAACCCCCAGTATCCATCAAAACAACCTCATATACGTAGAAACCTTACCTCACCACACTCAACAGACCCCATACACACCATAATCCATCGAGAAAGACCTGCTCATTAAGAATATGACAGAGGAACTTAAGAAGCTCACAAGCCGAGTCCAGGGTGTCGAAGGAGGAAAAGGCATTGAAGGTTTGAATTATGAAGATCTGTGTATTTATCCAGATATAGAATTACCGGAGGTATACAAACCTCCTATGTTCGAGATATTTGATGGAAAGGGTGACCCAAAGGTGCATCTAAGAACATACTGTGACAATCTCATATGAGGCGGGAAATATGAGAGGATATACATGAAACTGTTCATGAGAAGTCTCACTGGAGACGCCCTATCGTGGTACATTAGTCAAAATCCCAAGAAGTGGGTTAGCCGGGTAAGCATGGCATCGGATTTCATGGATCGATTCAGGTTTAATACAGAGAATGCAACATACTTTTTCTACTTACAAAATCTCAAGAAGAAGCCGATGAAGACTTTTCGCGAGTATGCTACTCGGTGGAGATCAGAAGCTGCAAAAGTAAGGCCGGCATTGGATGAAGAGCAGATGAACAAATTCTTCGTCTGGGCCCAGGATCCCCAATACTATGAAAGATTAATGGTTATCGAGAATCATAAATTCTCTGACATCATCAAGCTAGGGGAAAGGATTGAAGAAGGTATCAAGAGTGGGTTGGTGACTAACTTTGAGGCATTGCAAGATACAAACAAAACATTTCAGTCAGGAGGCATACCAAATAAGAAAGGAGTAGGGGTCGTGATGGTAGCCCAAGGTCCAAAATCTCCTCTTACATACCAAACACCTCCACATACATATCAACCTTCACCTTCCAGATATCCAAAACCTGCCACTGCCTACCACACTTATAACACCCAGCCAACATATTATCACTCACCGCCAGTCTGTCAAAACTATCAGAAATCCAGACCAAACTTTAGCCGCAGGCCACCCAGAAAATACACCCTTATAACTGAACCCATCAATCAATTATACGAAAGACTGAAAGCTGCTGGATATGTTACCCCTATTTCCGCTGTTGCCATGGAAAAATCCTCTCAATGAGTCAATCCAAACAAAACATGTGGCTACCACTCCGGCATGAAAGGTCATACCATCGACGAATTTCGCACTTTGAAAGATAAAATCCATACGTTGATTGATACCGAGGTCATACAAGCAAAGGAGGCCGCACCTAATGTCCACAACAATCCTCTCCTAGATCATAGGGCGAAGGAGTAAATGTGATAGAGACTGATTAAGAATGGGACCCGGAAGGGTCAATTGGACTTATTCGATAAGGGGATGATCCTAAGAAACCTGCAGTCACTCTCACTCCTATTGTGGTACAAATACAGCCACCGATTGAAGTTGAGGTAGCCGCATCGACTCTATTCGAAATTAAAGTAACAACACTTGCAGTTTCACCTGCTCCGTTTGAAGTAGAAGTAACCACGCCCTTCACTATGACAGTAACATCCACACCACCCTTTAAATCCAGTGTCGTACCCTGGGATTATGATGCAGAAGCCAGGAGGAAAGGAAAAGAAAAAATGGAAGAATCTGGCGCGGTACAAGAGATGACATGACTGGCAAAATTTATACACCTGAGAATTTGGGAGGGACGAGTAGAGAAGATATTGCCAAAAAACCCATCATTGAAACTGGCCTAGATGATCTTTGGATAAAGGTGCAAGAGAGGGAATATTCTATGGTAGACCATCTGAACAAAATTCCTGCTCAGATATCCATCAATACGTTGCTGCAAAATTCTGAGGAACATAGGAATGCCTTGATGAAGGTATTGAATTAAGCTTACGTGGCTAACAAAATCACCAGTGGGGAGATGGATAACATGGTAGGGGAAGTATTGGAGTGAGATCACCTTTTATGAAGACGAATTGCCACCAGAAGGATTAAGCCACAATAGGGTGATGCACATCACGGTACAATGCGAGGATAAATTCATTACGAGGGTTTTGATAGACGGAGGGTCCAGTCTCAACATCTGTCCGCTAACAACTCTGAAAAGGTTGGGTAAAGGTTTTCATGAAATACGAGCAGGGACTATGAATGTGAAGGCTTTCGATGGGTCTCAAAGGGCCACAATTGGGGAAACCAATCTATGCTTACAGATGGGTCCGACCTAGTTCGATGTTGAATTTCAAGTGCTAGACATATCCGCCTCATACAATCTGCTGTTGGGAAAACCTTGGATACATGCCGTCGGGGTCGTGGCTTCTACTTTGCACTAAGATGTAATGTTCGAATGGAATCATCAGGAAGTGATCATTCATGAAGACGGGAGTAATCCCATTTATACCAACCAAACTGTTCCGGTCGCGAAAAATAAAAGGAAGTTAGGTGGGGAGACTTACCACAGCATCAAGCGCGTCAACGCAATTGAGAAAGACAAGTGGTGGAGCAGAAAAATAGAAAGCATACTAGCATGGTCAGGTATGAACCCGATAAAGGGCTCGGGACGAACCTCCAGGGCATTACCAAACCAATACATCCAAAGCGTCACGACACAACCTTTAGGCTTGGATATCAGTATACCTAGCAGGAATACGACGATTGGTCACCGCCATGACGAGGTTCTTATACCCTCTTGAGCAGCTGGTATTGCATTTGAGCCAATCCTTTCATCAGGCTGACATAATATGGGGATCTAAAGAAGATGAAGCTCTAGCTGGTATAAGGAACCTATTCTTGGAGGATGAAAACATGGATTACAGTGTGATAGTTGAGGAGGAGGAGGAGGACGAGGACGAAGAAGGCCTCATCATCCAAATAGTGGAGAAGGGAGCAGTTCTCAGAAACTGGACCTCCACACCATCCAGGGCCAGACGAGTCTCGGGGTAGCATGGCTGCTAGTGTCATTCATTTTGAAAACAATTCTTTTGAGAATTTTTGTTTTAAAACATCGTTATTTCCTTTTAGTATTTTTCTTTGGAAAACATTGTTTGAAATCATTAAAAAATTGCTTTGTTTAACGTTTCAACATTTATCAACAATTTGATGTTTTATTATTATTACTATCTTTCGTATCTTTCTCTCTACAACATTAACCTTGATGAACCAACGATTAGGACATGTAATGTGACAACGCCACATAAGGATAGTGACTCGGAAGAGATAGAAGAAGATGTGATACTTCAGGAAATCGTCACAGAAGTTGAGAATTTTGAGAACAAACCTAAGTCCAACCTGGACGAGACTGAGGTGGTCAATTTGGGAGATTCTGAAACCGTCAATGAAACTTGCATAAGTATTCACTTGTCACCATCAGAGAAGGAAGAGTACACTCGTTTCCTGAAAGAGTATGAGGACATTTTTGCATGGTTGTATGACGATATAACCGGGTTGAGCACATCCATAGTGGCTCACAAGTTACCCACCGATCCAATGTGTCCACTAGTAAAGTAGAAACTAAGGAAGTTTAAACCAGACATGAGTCTGAAAATCAAGGAAGAAGTCACCAAGAAAATCAAAGTTAAGGTCCTCAGGGTAGTTGAATATCCAACTTGGTTGGCCAACATTGTGTCGGTTTTGAAGAAAGATGGAAAAATCAAGCTATGTGTCGACTATCAGGATTTAAATAGAGCAAGTCCCAAAGATGATTTTTCACTACCAAATATACACATACTGATCAACAATTGTGCAAGGCATGAGCTCCATCCCTTTGTCGATTGCTTCGCGGGTTATCATCAGATTTGGATGGACGAAGAGGATGTAGAAAAGACAGCCTTCATTACACCACGGGGAGTATATTTCTACAAAATGATGCTGTTTATTTTAAAGAATGCTGGGGCCACCTACATGAGGGCCATGATAACCATTTTCCATGACATGATACACAAGGAGATAGAAGTATATGTGGATGACGTCATCATCAAATCCAAGAAGTCCACAGATCACATAGCAAATTTGAGAAAGTTCTTTGACCGGCTGTGGAAGTACAATCTGAAGCTGAACCCTGCAAATGTGCCTTTGGAGTTCCTGCTGGAAAATTGTTAGGATTTATTTTCAGCCACTGAGGAATTGAGTTGGACCTGTCAAAGGTCAAATCTATCAAGGATTTACCACCACCAAAGAACAATAAGGACGTGATGAGATTCTTGGGACATCTCAACTATATCAGCCGCTTCATAGTGTCGCACCCCCCCTTTTTTTCCCTCGCGGAAATTGGGGTTTCGACATTTAATGAGACGACTCCCTTCCCTTTTGGGATGGGATATGATTGGAAGAGTCGCCACCTAACGGATTATGGTACGTTAGGGCACCTAAAGCAAATAACTCATAAAACTAGTTTGCATTACCAGAGATCGGGTAAGGGCTCGAAATTACCTTGAGGGAAGGTGTTAGGCACCCCTCGAGGTCCACAAAGGTGGGTTCCGGCCGAACTTAATTAAGCAAATTAGTCATTAAAGGAAAATAGAGCAATTTAGACAACCATTATTTTAAAGCAGGAATTAAAGGGGTCCTAAGTTTCGTAGCCTATAGGATCATTTCCATGCAATACTTGATAACTTTTCCCAAGTTGGGGTGCTACACATAGTATTAACGCACAGGTAATCATCTCCTTTACTACCCAATTACTATCTTTCTTCTAACTCGTGCCTTAAGCGTGCACTAACCGTCCCTTACCTATGGTCCTGGAGGTGTTTAGGAACTCTATTCAAGGTAGTTCTAGACTGACCTATGTTTCTTAAAAATGAGAAAACTAAGCGACAAACAAAAATTCAGATAGGACTGTCACATGAGGAGAAAATAGGGGCTCATGTTAACCTCCACAAGTAAACAGCAAATGCACGCAATTCCAGCAGTCAACTTTTATTAGTTTAAAACCCTATAGGAGAGATATCTAGATGAGCATAAACAAAATATAAGGCGACAGTTTATTAAAACGAGTATTGAGACCTACTGACTTGCCTATTAATTTTTGTTAAAACCTTGAATCTGGGCACATTCCAGGAAGTAAGATATCAGAGTTGTAAGCCCAAAATTCTTAATAATCCTACAGGCTTGCCTAAGTGATAACCAAAACTGAATCCTATAGTCATGGTATCTAAAATTGTTAATTATAGACCTATAACAACGAGTTACTAATTTTAACAGACATGTAAGCATACTTTATAATTTGTAGAATTACTTAACTCCTATGGGCATGATTTCTAGGTATTAGAACTGATTTATTTATTTTCATATAGACATGCTTTCTAGTTTACAGAATTAGTTAACTCATATAGACATGATTTCTAGTTTACAGAATTAGTTAACTCCTATAGTCATGATTTCTAGTTTACAGAATTATTTAACTCCTATAGGCATGATTTCTAGTTTACAGAATTAGTTCACTCCTATAGGCATGATTTCTATGTGGGCAGAAACGTTAACCAATTGCCAGGCAAGTTCAACAATTTACACAAAGAAGATCCTATATACATGATCTCTAATGCACATTGATATTGGAAATGGGTGTTGATCCTATGAAAATGGATTCTAATGCATAATTATAGAAGACTTATAGGCAGGATTTCTAATATTCTAAAATAGGACAGTTCAGAGTCATAAACAGGCAGAAGGGAATCCTACGGATAGGATCTCTAAATGCATATAAGAAATCAATACAATGGACCTATAGGCAGGATTTCTACCCCAAGCTTTGAACAAAGATATATAGAAACTCCCCTCCCAGCTTTTACTAATAATCCCAATATCTATTATAACAGAGGTTATTATTATAGCCTAATAAAAATGAATTACATAAAAAAATCATTATGCTATAGGGAGCCTTAACAAGCCTAATGTCAACCTGGAAGCCAGGCCTTCAAGCAAGCAAATCTCAAGTACAGGTTGTCCATCCATTATACAAAAAGTGGGAATCTGGTGTGTCAAAGTTCCCAAGGGCCTCAGGGACCCCGGGCTGTGCTCACACCAGAGCCCTTTTCAGAGATACAGTTTGTGAAGGATTGGAAGACCAGCCCCAACGTGTCAGAGTTCGGAGGAGTCTCAAGGACCCTAGGCAGTGCTCACATTGGGGGTGGTAGGAAACTAGATTACTAAGAGTAGAAGTTTGAAAATGGTATATAAGGGGTAGAGGGACAATTTTTTTAAAAAAAAAAAATTAATTTGCAAGAGTGAATAGGTCCAAACAACATGGTTGCAAATAGAACTGGCCAAGAAACAAACAATCACATTATTTTAAGCAGATTAGCACTTATTCGCACTAAGTATTCATAATAGTACTTAAAGTGATTCACAAAAAGCAGGGACACTTTGAACTAACAGACAGGATTGGCTACACATATTTGCAATATCTATACATGCTCAGAATAGGGAACATATAGTTGAACCAAACAAGGCTTCAAATTACTGAGGATTACTTAGTTCATTAATTACTACTAGGTGAAATCATATAGACATGTAATTAAACAGGAAATATGCTAAAGTTTGAAGTATCCAAACAAACAAACACATAGAACAGGAACTAAAGCCTACTAGTCTAAGAAGAGGTAAACAGAACCATGGATCAAACATAAATGTGCTAAGGTAAGCACACATAACAGCGTAGGTTAACAGGAATTAAGGCATGCCAACTGAGAGAGAAATAAACATGAAGCATATGGCAAATAGAAGCATATCAAAGTTTAAAGGAAACTAATCATATAATCACATGGAACTGAACAAGATAACAAGAACTAAGGCATAGCAGTTGAGAAAGAGATGGTCAAGAATCATGTATCAAATAGAAGCATGTTAAGGTTTGTAATAAAACTGACCACATAAATATATAGAATAGAACAAGATAACAACAGTTAAGGCATACCTGTTAGGGAGAAAGTAAACAAGAAGGTGAAGGCAATTGGAAGCCAAGAGTCTAGCCTTGGCTTTCAGCCGGCTAGACAATGCATCAAATCAGAGTGACAGAAAGAACTTGAGTGTGTGTAAGTGTAGGTTTGTGAGCCTTAGCTTGTGTCTCAGCGTGTGTTAAAATAAGAACAATGAAAGATTTATATAGCACATAGTAGAGTAAACTCAATAAGGTAGGAGAATAAATTGCACAAAAATAAGGCATGATACATCAATTAATCAGTCGATTGGGGCTAACGGGAATCAATTAACAGTAAGTGTAACTTAAAAAGGAGCATATTTCACAGAATAAACAAGTAGGCAAGATTGAGGCTAAATAAGGTAATCAATAAATCCATAGATCATTTACAGGTCGGTCAAAATAATCAAAACCAAGAAATCAAGCCAGCAATATAATTAAGAAAAGTCGTACCAGTCATGAATCACATATAAGGAAAGAATAGGTAAAAATATTCAGAGAGATATCAGTTTTAAAAAAGAACCACAATTTTTGAACCCTAATTAAGCAAGTAAACTAGTTAATTGGTTTATTTGACAGAGCCAAAATAAACGAGCGAACATTAGAGCAAGTAGCAGAATAATTAGAAACCCTAGAGCATAAATAACATAGAGATGAAACTCAAGCGAAAAGAAAATAAAGAAAACCGGAGTTAAGCACTTAAATATTTTAAAACATTTTGCAGAAACTTAATAAGATGAAACCCTAGATTTTAGGGAAAAACAAAAATCGGTTGACAATAATAGGAAAAATAGAAAAATCGTAAAGGAAAAGTAACAAACAAACTCAAACCGCTTCAGATCTAAAGAGATCTGAATGGATTTAGCCAAAAATAGTAAAACATAAGAAGAGGTGAGAAAAATCTGGTTTGAACCAGAGATTTGAAGTCATAAACACAAAGATGTTAGTACTCACTTACATAAGAGTAAACACAGACGAACTCATCGAGAAAACGAGGGATTTGAACCAAGTCTGGCTCACGCTTCTTGAGATTACCCTCTAGCAGCATGAAACTCGAAACACCAGTAGAGGTAGGAGGCCGGATATGGCCTAAAATTGAAGAAATAAACCATGAATTGAAGGGTTTTTCACAATGGCGGGCTAGGGTTTGGAGGAGGGTGAGAGAGAAGAGGGGAGGAAAGGCTCTCAGGGGCGGCGGATTTGGTAAAATGATTAAGGTTTGGAGGTTTTTGGTTAATTAAAAATGGTAAGAATATCCTAGACTGTTGATCTCTTGAGATCAACGGACAGGATCGAATTTGGGGGTTCGGCGGGTTATATGAATTGGGTTTTGGATTTGGGTTGTGGGTAGAAATTGGGCTAAGATCCGAAAATTAAAAGAGGCTATATGTTAAATACCCAGTTAATTTGATAAAATAATTTATAAAAATAGCTAATAAATGATTAAAAAAAATGCTATTTATGCATGAAAAATGATTTAAAACAATTAGTTAGCATTAAAAAATATAAAAGGTCATTTTCGTGTAAAATAAAGTAAGTATACGCACATGGACTATTATTGCAAAGTTATTGCAATTATAACCTATCAATGTAAAATATAATTATGCATAAAGTAATTAAAGATTTATATTAATATAAAATGATAAAAGTAAACAATAAAATGATTATAAAAACATTTGTGATGCAATTAGTAATTATTTGGACAATAAAATAATGGAATGATTTAATTAAAAATCCTTTTAAAATTACAGAAAATTATGGAAAATATTAGTTGATGCTCATGAATTGTTTTGAAGGTATATATGCCTTAGGGAAAATTAGGTATCAAAAGCTGCCCCTCTTTACCCGGGAAGGATGAAAGAGTTGTCGGGTATAGACATGATGGCCAATTTTGACCGAATAGGGTGACTTGAGAAAAATATGCCACACTCTGGTTTTCGAGCTGCCTACATATCCTTGGTTTAACAAGAATTAGTCTGTGTAGTGCTGGATCCACCGGCGAAATATACCAATAGTGGATACAAGGTTTCGAATAGGTGAAATGATTGCGGTGAGTGGTCAGATTTGAAGTAGTATGAAGGAACTGGAGCAGGATTGCTCCTGCTGGGATAATGGTTACTCATCGGTTACCTGCAAATCAAAAGATGTATCGCAAACATATACGTATAACTTTGCACAAATTTAAACATGATGCAAATTCCTTTCAAACCATGAAAATTGTCTTTGGATGGTTGAGGATGACATCCTTAGACCATGATGTCCCAGGTTATGAATTGTGCGAAAACAAATTCGCAGGCCATGAAATGATATCTCGGGCCATGAAAATGGTGCCTCCAAACTATGACGCCTTTGAATAATGATGTGCAAGTTTGAGAAGTCTTCAGGCCATGGCATGGTGTCTTCCGGCTTGAGGATGGTGCCTTCAGATTATGATTCCTTTGGACAAATTGGCTATATTTCACCCCATGAGGTGCAAAAACATGATGCAAAAACATGATGCAACAAGACAAGGATTAGTCTTGTATGAAGTTGAGTGCAGAGGTTAGCCCGAGAGAAGAGAATAATGAAAGAGAGACATTGTTTAGTCTCGTGCGGGATTCGAGACAGTGCTTAGTCCCATGCAAATAGAAGGCAATGCTTAGCCTTATGCAAATAGAGAGGCAATGCTTAGCGTTGTGCAGGATTTGGGACAGTGCTTAGCCCCATGCAAGGAAAAGGCAATGCTTAGCATTATGCAAATAGAGAGGCAGGGCTGAGCCTCGTGCATGATTCGGGATAGTGATTAGTCCCATGCAAGGAAACGACAATGCTTAGCCTTATGAAAATGGGTGGCAAGGATTAGCCTTATGTAGGATTAGTCTCATGCAAATAGAAGGCATTTCTTAGCCTTATGCAAGTAGAAAGGCAGGGCTTAGCCTCATGAGGGATTCGGGACAATGCTTAGTCCCATGAAAATTGAAGGAAATGCTTAGCCTTATGCAAGTGGGAGGCAAGGATTAGCCTCATGAAAATTTTGGGATAGTGCTTAGTCCCATGCAATGAGAAGGCAATTCTTAGCCTTATGCAGATAGAGAGGCAGGGCTTAGCCTCATGCAGGATTAGTCTCATGCAAATAGAAGGCAGTGCTTAGCCTTATGCAAGTAGAGAGATATGGCTTAGCCTCATGCGGGATTTGGAACATTGCTTAGTCCCATGCAAATAGAAGGAAATGCTCAGCCTTATGCAAGTGGGAGGCAAGGCTTAGCCTCATTTAAGTTTTGGGACAGTGCTTAGTCCCATGCATGGAGAAGGCAATGCTTAGCCTTATGCAGATAGAGAGGTAGGGTTTAGCCTCATGCGGGATTCGGGATAGTGCTTAGTCCCATGTAAATACAAGGCGATGCTTAGCCTTATGCAAGTTGGAGGAAGGCTTAGCCTCATGCAAGGTGGAGCCAGAGCTTAGTCTCATGCAAAGAGAAGAGTAAGAGCGAAGTATTCTTAGTTGAGAATGTGTTTCGTACATAGTGATTGTGTTGTTGCAATGGTAGTTGTCATGATGATATAGTCCTGCATCCAAAGAAAAATTCCCGAGTTTTGCGGGGGAAGGTTGGTTCATGCCTTCACTTGCTCGATTTGCTTCGCTTTTTCTGAAGATCTCATTCAAGCTATTAGGGTAGTGTTTGCTAAAGAAAAGTTTCTTTTCCAAAAGCATGCGTGCATAATTTTCAAAAGACGTAGTAGTATATAGTTTAGAAATTAGTTATATGAACCAGTAACTGTGACATAATCAAAGACATTGCGACTTCTTCTGCCGTAGAATTTTGAGGGTCCTTCTCAAAATTCTGCCCCAGTTAACTAGATGATTTTTCTGGCTACTCCATACCCTACGGTTGGCTGAACTTGCTTCAGAATTTTGAGGGTCCTCCTCAAAATTTTGCCCTAGTTTCTAATTGTGGGGGGCGGGAAGGGGGGGGGGGGGGGGGGGGGAATAGAAATTTTATTGAATTGTGACCGAACCCACAAGGCTACCTACGTATCCCCTCTGAAATGGGAATAAGATCGAGCGTAGTTCAATTTACATCACATGAAGAACCATAAAATGGTTTACAAATATTATCTTTTGACTGCATCTAGGCTTTGGCCAGGTTTCTCCGTCCATCTCTGCGAGTATGAGTGCCCCTCTTGTTAATACCATGTGAACCATGTAAGGACCTTGTCAGCTGGGTGAGAATTTTCCTTTGGACACATCTCGATGTGGAAAAATCTTTTTCAGCATTAGTCGTCCCAGTGTGAATTGTCTCAGCTTTACCCTTTTGTTGAAGGCTTCGGACATTCTGTTCTGATAAAGTTCACCGTGACATACTGCATTAATCCTCTTTCCGTCTGTGAGGTCTAGTTGCTCATAGCGGCTCCTTATCCATTTTGTGTCACTGAGTTCAGCTTCTTGTATTATCCTCAAAGAAGGAATTTCCACTTCGGTGAGAATGAAAGCTTCAGTACCATAAACTAGTAGATAGGGAGTTGCCCCGGTTAATGTGCGGACTGTTGTACGGTATCCCATTAAGGCGAATGGTAGCTTCTCGTGCCATTGTTTGTGATTCTCCAACATTTTCCTTAGTATCTTCTTAATGTTTTTTTTGGCAGCTTCCACGGCTCCAATCATTTGAGGCCTATACGATGTAGAATTCTTGTGTTTGATTTTGAAAGTTTCACACATGGCTTTTGATTGGTTCACTGTTGAGATTGGAAAAATTTTCGGTGATGATGGAATCTGGAATTCCAAATTGACAAATGATTCGGTGCGGACAAAATCCGCAATGACCTTCTTGGTCACAGCTTTGTAAGATGCAGCTTCAACCCATTTAGTGAAGTAGTTGATGGCCACCAGAATGAATCGGTGCCTGTTTGAGGCAGTGGGCTCAATCGGACCAATGAAGTCCATCCCCCAAGTATCAAAGGTCCAAGGTGAGCTCGTTGCATTAATCTCGTTTGGCGGCACTTTTATCATGTCTGCATATATCTGACATTGGTGGCATTTCTGAACATACTGGATGCAATCTGTCTCCATGGTCATCCAAAAGTAACAGGCCCTGAGCATCTTCTTGGCCAAGACAAAGCCATTCATGTGTGGACCGCAGGTTCCGACATGTATCTTCTCGAGCAATTTAGAAGCTTGTTTTGCGTCAACACACCTTAACAGTCCTAGATTGGGAGTTCTCATGTATAGGGTTCCTACGCTTTAGAATAAGTGATTGGACAATCTCTAAAGGGTGCGTTTCTGAGCATGGTTTGCATGCTCTAGGTATTCTCCTTTTGTCAAATATTCTTTGATGTCGTGGAACCAGGGATTCCGTCTGTTTCTTCTTCAACATGAGCACAATATGCTGGCTGATCTATGATCCTTACTGGAATGAGATCGATGAAGTTCTTGTCTAGATGTTGTATCATTGATGACAAAGTAGCCAATGCTTCAACAAACTCGTTCTGAATCCTGGGGACATGCCGAAACTCTATTGTTGTGAACCTCTTCTTCATTTCTTGCACATGATGTAGGTATGGCAGTAACTTGGAACTCTTGGTAGCCCATTCTCCTTGTACTTGATGCACCAGCAGATCTGAATCGCCGATCACTAGCAGTTCCTGAATGTTAATATCAACAGCCATGTTGAGCCCTAATATGAAAGCTTCATATTCCTCCATGTTGTTAGTGTAGGGGAATCTGAGTTTTGCAGACACCGGATAATGTTGACCGGTTTCTGATACCAAGACGGCTCCAATGCCGACTCCTTTGAAGTTTGTCACCCCGTCGAAGAACATTCTCCAACCATCGTTGGCTTCAGAAATGTCTTCTCCTATGACTGATACCTCTTCATCAGGAAAATAAATTTTGAGGGGTTAGTATTCTCCTCCCACAGGATTTTCAGCGAGATGGTCAGCCAATACTTGTCCCTTGACTACTTTTTGAGTTACATAGATGATGTCGAACTCACTCAGCAAGATTTTCCATTTGGCCAGCTTTCCCGTGGGCATAGGATTATGAAAGATGTATTTCAAGGGATCCATCATTGATATGAGGTACGTCAGATAAGCACAGAAGTAATGTCTTAGTTTCTGGGCTATCCAGGTTAATGCGCAGTAAGTGCATTCCAGCAAAGAGTACCGTGCTTCATATGGAGTGAACTTCTTACTCAAGTAATATATGGCATGTTCCTTTCTCCCTGTCTCCCCGGCTCTGGTGGCACTAAAATTTGTGGCGTGGATAATTATTCCTTGATTTTTCAAAATCCTTTTGACAATCATCGGTCAAACTAGTTGCAGCGTCCTTCTTCAACATTTTGAAAATCGGCTCACATATTACTATGGACTGTGCTATGAAGCGGCTGATGTAGTTGAGGCATCCCAAGAAACTTATCACATATTTCTTGATTTTGGTGGTGGTAATTCTTGGATGTCTTTGACCGTTGATAGGTCCAATTCTATTCCTCGACGAATGGCGATGAATCCCAAGAACTTTCCAGCAGGAACCTCGAATGCACACTTTGCAGGGTTTAGCTTCGGGTTGTATTTCCGCAATTGGTCAAAGAACTTCCTCAATTATTCTATGTGATTTGTGTCCTTCTTGGATTTAATGATGACATCGTCCATATATACCTCTATCTCTCTATGTATCATGTCATGAAAAATAGTTGACATGGCACTCATGTAGGTGGCCCCAGCATTCTTTAGATCGAATGGCACAATTTTGTAGCAGTACACTCCCCGTGGTGTAATGAAAGTTGTTTTCTCGGCATCTCCTTCATCCATCCACATCTGATGGTAACTTGCGAAGCAATCTACAAAGGACTGGAGTTCATATTTGGCACAATTGTCGATCAGAATGTGTATATTCGGCAGCGGGAAATCATCCTTTGGGCTGGCTCTGTTGAGATTCCGATAATCAACACAAACTCTAACTTTCCCATCCTTCTTCGGAACATGCACAATGTTGGCTAACCAGGTTGGATATTCAACTACCCCGAGGACCTTGGCTTTGATCTGCTTAGTAACTTCCGCCTTGATTTTCAGGCTCATGTCCGGTTTGAATTTCCTGAGTTTCTACTTTACTAACACACACATTAGGTTTGTGGGCCACAATGTATGTGCTCAACCCATTCATACCGTCATATGACCATGCAAAGATGTCCTCATATTCTTTCAGGAATCGAGTGTATTCTTCTTTCTCTAACAGCGACAAATGGATGCTTATGCTGGTTTCCTTGACGGTTTCAGAATCTCCCAAGTTGACTATCTCAGTTTCGTCCAGGTTGGACTTGGGTTTGTTCTCAAAGTCCTCTACCTCTCTGACAATCTTTTCAGGTATTACACCTTCCTCTACTGAGTCACTGTCCTTTTTTTGCGTTGTCTCATTACATGCCACAATTGTCGGTTCATCAAGATAGGAAATAGCTATGATGTAGGGATAAAAACATGAGAGAAAAGCAGTAATAATAAAACATCGAGCTATTTAAAGCGTTTAAAAAATGATTTTCAATAGCTCAAATAACATTTTGGGAATATTGAAAATATTATTTAAAACAAAAATGCAAAAGTGGAAATTATTTTCAGAAAAAGGTAAACAATGCTATTCAGCCTTGCTACCTTGGGACTCGTCGGGCCCTTGATGGTCTCACAGTCCAGTTCTTGAGGAATGCTCCTCTCTACACAGCTTGGATGGTAGAGCCTTTTCTCCTTCTCCTCCTCGACGATCACATTAGTCCATATCATCATCTTCCAAGAACAAATTCCTCAATGCTGCCAATGCTTCTTCTTCCTCTGACCCCCATATAACATCGGCCTGATGGAAAGTCTGAGTCATGTGCGGTACAGGCTGTTCGAGGGGGTAGTATGGACCATGCCACGGTTGTGACCAATCATTGTATTCTTGCCAGGTGTATTGATACCCCAGCCCAAAGGTGGTACCATGGCGCTTCAGTTGTATTTTCTTGGAGATACCTTGAAGGTTTTTACCAAGCCCCTTATCCGGTTCATACCCTGCCCATGCCAGTATGCTCTCTATTTTTCTACTCCACTATTTATCCTCTCAATCGCGTTAACACATTTGATGCGATGGTAGGTTTCTCCACCTAATTTCCTTCTGTTTTCTACCACTGGAACAGTCTGGCTGGTGTAAATGGGGTTTCTCCCATCTCCATCGATGATCACTTCTTGATGGTTCCATTCAATTTTACCGCTTGGTGCAAAGTAGATGTGACAGCTCCAGCGTTATATATCCAAGGCCATCCCAACAACAAATTGTAGGAGGCGGATATGTCTAGTACCTGGAATCCAACTTCGAACCAGGTAGGACCCATTTGTAAGTATAGGTTAGTTTCTCCAATTGCGTCTCTTTTCGACCCATCGAGTTCTTTAACATTCATAGATCCTGCTCGTATTTTATGTAGGACCTTGCCCAACCTCTTCAGAGTTGTCAGGGGGCAGATGTTGAGGCTGGACCCTCCGTCTATCAGAACTCTAGCAGTGAACTTATCTTCACATTGTACTATGATGTGCAGTGCCTAGTTGTGGCTTAACCCTTCAGGTGGCTGCTCGTCCTCGTGGAAAGTGATCTTGTGTCTTTCTACCACTTTCCCCACCATATTTTCCATTTCTCTTCTAGTGATGTTGTTGGGCACATATGCTTCATTCAATACCTTCATCAAAGCATTCTTATGTGCCTTAGAATTTTGCAGCAGTGACAGGATAGATATTTGGGCAGGGGTCTTGTTCAGATGATCGATGACAGAGTATTCCCTTGCATGTACCTTCCTCCAGACGTCATCTGAACCAGTCTCAATAACGGCCGGTTTACTGAAAGCTCGCTTACTAGATTCTCCCAAATGTTCAGGTGTATAAACTCTTCCTATTCTAGTCATTCCTTGTGCAGCACCAGATTCTTCCATCTTTGACTTTTTCTTTCTTTTAGCCTCGGCCACATAATCCCAAGGTACAACATTGGAACTAAAGGGTGGTGTGGATGCCACCGTCACAATGAAAGGTGTGGCCACCTCTACCTTAAATGGAGCGGGTATTGCTGTAGGTAGGGTCACTTCTACCTCAAAGGGAGCTGATGCGGCTATCTCAACTTCAACTAGCGGCTGTACCTATACCACAATGCGATTGAGCATGACCGCATGTGTCTTAGGATCATCACCTTCCCGAATACGATTGACCCCTCGGGATCCCACTCTTCATCAGTTTCTATTACATTGATCCCTTCGCCCCTATGATCTGGGAAGGGATTGTTGCAGACATTAGGTGAAGTTTCCTTTGCCTGTATGACCTTATTATCAATTAGTGTTTGGATCTTGTCTTTCAAGGTGCGGCACTCATCAACAGTGTGTCCCTTCATACCGGAATTGTACGCACAAGTCTTTTTTGGATTGACCCATTGAGATGAAATATCCATTGCCACAGCGGGAACATGAGTGACATAACCATCAGCTTTCAACCTTTCATACAACTGGTCGATGGGTTCATCAATGGCAGTGTACTGTCTGGGTGGTTTGCGGTCAAAATTAGGCCTGGGTTTTTGGTAGTTTGGACGAGTTGGAGGTGACTGATAATAGGATGGTTGGGAAATATATGTATGGTAGGCGGTAGCAGATTGGAAATATCTGGGAGGTGATGGTTGATATGTGGGTGGGGGTGTTTGGTACACAAATGGAATTTTTGGGCCTTGGGCAACCATTACTTTTCCCACTTCTTTCTTCCTTGATATGCCACCTGATTGTAGTGCTTTATTCGTGGCCTGCAGTGCCTCAAAATTTTTCACCATTCCACTTTTGATACCTTCATCGATCCTTTCTCCGAGCTTGATGATATTGGAAAACTTGTGATTCGCTATTACTTATAACCTTTCGTAATATTGTGGATCCTGAGCCTTGACAAAGAACATGTTCATTTGCTCCTCGTCTAATGCTGGCCTGACCTTTGGTGCTTTTGACCTTCACCGAGTAGCATACTCATGGAAAGTCTTAGTTGGTTTCTTCTTGAGGTTCTGGATATAGAAAACATCAGGTGCATTCTCCGTGTTGGATCTGAATTTGTCCATGAAATTTGATGCCATGCTAACCAATTAGCCCATTTCTTGGGATTCTGGCTTATGTACCAGGATAGGGCGTCTCCGGTGAGGCTTCTCATGAATAGATTCATGTGAATCCTTTCGTCCTTTCCAACCCCTATGAGCTTGTCACAGTAAGTTCTCAAATGAACCCTTAGGTCACCCATTCCATCAAACATTTCGAACTTAGGAGGTTTGTAACCCTCCGGCAGTTTCACATCTGGCTGAATACATAAATCCTCGCAATTCAGACCTTTGATTCACTTGCCTCCTTCAACACCCTAAACTTGGCTTGTGAGTTTCTTGAGCTCCTCTTCCATATTCATAACAAGCAGTTCCTTCTCGGAGGATTCTTGTGTATATGAGATTGGTTGAGTGGAGTGGGACAAGGTTTCCACTTAAATGTGTTTGTTTTGGTGAAGGCCAGGTGTTTGGGTATAGTGGTGATCATTGGTTGAATTTTTGGGATCGGGGATAGGTTGTGGGGTATTCTGAGGAGTGTGGTGAGTGTTTTGCGGATATTGAGTTGAGAGATGCTGATGTTGATGAGGTGTAGGTATGGGTAAAGAATTTTGAGGAGGGGTTGTATATTGATGGGGTAAGGGAGGATTTTGTGGGCGTTGGTCGGGTGCATTCTGGGGAGGTACCGATTTTTGGGTATTTGGATGTGGTATATCTGGGACGTTTAGTATGAGGGAGAGGTTTTCCAAGTTATAGACCTATTCAAGCTCACTTTTTAGTTCAAGTATTTTCTTTTCAAGCCACAAAACCAAGTCATTTGGTGTTATAGTACTCCGACCATCAGAAGTTTTCACATTCTCAGCATGTGCGTTGTTGTCGCCACTTATATTATCCATTTTAGCTTTCCCTTTCCCTTTTGATGCACTTGGAGGTGGAGGAGGTGGAGGGCCTCTGGATCTAGTGTGATATGCTGATGATGCAGTATGTGTGAACCAACCTTGGGGAATGGGAATAATTAAAAAGGAAAGAAAATCAAAAGGCAACCAAGTCAGTAAGGGTTACAAAAAGAGTATTTGCAATATTTAAACACATAGTGCGGGAATGTAAATTTGCGTCCTAATTTGGGAGCCTCGTTGTGCCCGAGGTAGGCCTAGCGACAAGTTGATTTGGAGAATTTTAGTGCCAATAATTGCCTCATTTCATTAATGTAAAATAGATGAATCTAAAATGACACTAAATAAGATAAGTCACTAATGGAACTTGGCCTTATTACATTTGAAAATCAAAAACAAATAAACCTAATCTACTTGGTCCTAGAAGGACCTTCTCCAGGCCTGGCTCTCTTGGATCCATCGATCAGGTTCTCCAGGTCGCGCATGTCCACCAACAGGTATGCCCTTTCTAGATGTCCTACTTCGATACCTTCAGCATTCTGGCAGTCTATGAATCTTTTCCTCATTTTCCCTTCTAGTTCCATCAGACCCTGCTCCATATATTCTAACTTTTCATTCGATCTGGTAGCTGTTTCATTCTATCCATTGACTAATTATATATCAGACTTGTATTGTTCTAGATGCTCGACCTCGGACTCGTAAACCCTTTTGCGTAGTTTGTTATACTTAACCTGTGCTTCGGCAGCTTCATATATGACTTTGTTTCCTCGAGTGACCCCTAGCTCGACTATTCATGCGATGCAGTCCTCCAACCATGATGGGTAAAAGTACACGTGTCCTACGTGATATCAGTCTGGTTTGATGGTGTCCCTTTCTAATATAATCTTTAGGTTCCACATATGCTGAGCTTCACATTTGTATGGGAGGTCATCATCCTGAAAATCTGCCCTATAATGACTCATTTTAACAACCGGGGGTATGACTTGATTCTTGCCTGCTTGTCTCAGAACCCTGATGGGAACATAAGGGTATATTCCCCTTAATCCGATCAACACCAAGTGCGGAGCGTCCCTAGATCTGATGATGAACTCATCAGTAGGGAACCATTCGAACATCCATTGAACCTGATCCTCAGTCAAATTGTCAAAACATTGTACCCATTATGTAGCATTCTCTGGTTAAGCAAACCTGTCTGGGATATAGCTCATTCTCTTAGGGTGATGGAAAGCTATTTGATCATTCCACAACCTTCGTAGGAACTCTTGATGGTTTTTGTGTTCATCGACCCAAGGAAGTGATCATTCCACGACCTATCACTTCCTTGGGTCGATGAACACAAAAACCCTGCGGTGAATACAACCCAAGGAAGTGATAGAGAATTCATCATGGTAGATACGATAGGATTTGCTGTGACCATATCGTTCATAGAGATAGTCAAAGGGTATGTAGGATTTCTTCAGACACTCCAAATCGTCGTTCTTTTTCAGACCCATCATTTTAAGAAACCCCCTAGCGATACGGTTTTCTAGCACCAATAAACCGGGACTATCCCAAGGCAGTCCAACGAATCCCCCTATTTCTTCCAAGAGAGGGGTCATTTCTATGTTTCCAAAGCGAAACACGGATCTTTCACTTTCCCAGAATGTTGTGGCGGCTTCAATCAACACATTATTCTGTTGGATGTCCGATAAAGAAGACAAATTTCCCAGGACCTTTCTCACATGTTTTTTGTCACTTAATGAAAGGTCTTCCCACCAATCTAGAAACAATGGTGGTATGTTATGGACCATGCCGAACCCAGGGACTTCGTGCCTCATTTTCTGTAAAACAAATAAGGTTAGACCCTTTCCCCCTCCAGATTCGACTATTTATACATCAGTAATTAGCATACTGGCACTTATTTCTCCAAATTAATGCACAGATCGTGATTGGGTCCGTTGGGATTATGGAAACCCCGGTGGACTTTTGGACAAAGCTTTTCTTAATGGGTTTGGACAACATATTAACCCTGGATAGGTTTGACCGTGATACATCTACAATTAATTAGAGTAAGGTTTCTACAGAGGTCTAGACTGGTACCCTCAAGTGGACAGCTCGAGGGGGAAAGGCATGGAACCGTCAACTGCACTGCTGATCGACTAGTTTTACCGTAAATAAGCCTTTTTGAATTTAAAGGGGTGATATGTAGGAAGAGCGCAAACACTCAACAAGTTTTGCTAAGGTATTGATTACGCACGAGTGGAATATGATGTTGAGCATGATTTATGCAACATGAAATAGCACTTTTTCACATATTTGCACGTTAAAAGAAAGTGATAAATGCGGTATGTGATAATTGAAAAGGCGTTTAAGAAAGAAAACAAAGAGACAAGACAGTTTCCGTAGTAAAGAAAAATCATAAATGCCTGAAAGTAGTCAATTAAATTCACATAAAGTGGGAAAGGGAAATGGTGTGCACGTATTACCATAATAAAGCATGCTTAAAGACTAATTCACAATAAGCAAGTTCGTTATGGTAAGAGCCTAATTATCCTCATCAGAGTTTCCATGTTGTCGCGCCCCCCTTTTTTTTCCCTCGGGGAAAACGGGGTTTCGACATTTAATGAGACAACTCCCTTAGCTTTTGGTACGGGATATGAGATTGGAAGAGTCGCCACCTAACGGATTATGGTGCGTTAGGGCACCTAAAGCAAATAAATCATGAAACTAGTTTGCAGAGATCGGGTAAGGGATCAAAATTACCTTGAGGGGAAGGTGGGTCTCGGCCGAACATAATTAAGCGAATTCGTCATTAAAGGAAAATAGAGCAATTTAGACAACCATTATTTTAAAGAAGGAATTAAAGGGGTCCTAAGTTTCTTAGCCTATAAGATCATTTCCTTGCAATACTTGGTAATTTTCCCCAAGTTGGGGCACTACACATAGTATTAGCGCACAAGTCATCATCTCTTTTACTACCCAATTACTATCTTTCAGTTATTACCTAAGCGTTCTAATATCTTCTAACTCGTGCCTTAAGCGTGCACTACACGTCCCTTAGCTATGGTCCTAGAGGTGTTTACGACCTCTATTTAAGGTAGTTCTAGACTGACCTATGTTGCTTAAAAATGAGAAAGCTAAGTGACAAACAAAAATTCATATAGGACTGTCACATAAGGAGCAAATAGGGGATCATGTTAACCTCCACAAGTAAACAGCAAATGCACGCAATTCCAACAGACAATTTTCATTAGTTTAAGACCCTATAGGCAGGATATCTTGATGAGCATAAATAGAATATAAGACAACAGTTTATTAAAACGGGTATTGGGACCTACTAGCTTGCCTATTGACTTTTATTAAAACTCTAAATCTTGGCACATTCCAGGCAGCAAGATATCACAGTTTTAAGCCCATAATTATTAATAATCCTACAGGCTTGCCTAAGTGATAACCAGAACAGAATCCTATAGGCATGGTATCTAAAACTGTTAATTATATACCTGTAACGATGAGTTACTGATTTTAACAGACATGTTTTATCCTTTAGACCCTATAGGAATGCTTTCTAATTTGCAGAATTAGTTAACTCCTATGGGCATGATTTCTAGGTGTTAGAACTGATTTATTTATTTCCGATAGACATGCTTTCTAGTTTACAGAATTACTTAATTCCTATAGGCATGATTTCTAGTTTATAGAATTAGTTAACTCCTATAGGCATGATTTCTAGTTTACAAAATTAGTTAACTCCTATAGGTATGATTTCTAGTTTAAAGAATTAGTTAACTCCTATAGGCATAATTTCTATGTAGGCAGAAACGTTAACTAATTACCAGGCAAGTTCAACAATTTACACAAAGAAGATCCTATATACATGATCTCTAATGCACATTGAGATTGGAAATGGGTGTTGATCCTACAGACATGGATAATAATGCGGAATTATAAAAGACATATAGGCAGGATTTCTAATATGCCAAAATACGACAGTTCAGAGTCATAAACAGTCAGAAAGGAACCATATTTATAGGATCTCTAAATGCACATAAGGAATCAATACAATGGAAGCAATTGTTTTAAGCAGATTAGCACTTATTCACACTAAGTATTCATACTAGTACTTAAAGTGATTCACAAAGAGCAGGGACACTTTGAAATAACAGACAGGATTGGCTACACATATTTGCAATATCTATACATGCTCTGAATAGGGAACATATAGTTGAACCAAACAAATAGTTCATTAATTACTACTAAATGAAATCATATAGACATGTAATTAAACAGGAAACATGTTGAAGTTTGAAGTGTCCAAACAAACAAACACATAGAACAGGAACTAAAGCCTACTAGTCTAGGAAGAGGTAAACAGAATCATGGATCAGACAAAAACATGCTAAGGTAAGAACACAGAACTGATTAGGTTAATGGGAATTAAGGCATGCTAGTTGAGAGAGAAATAAACAGGAAGCATATGGAAAACAGAAGCATATCGAAGTTTGAAGGAAATTAATCATATAATCACATGGAACAAAACAAGATAACAAGAACTAAGGCATAGAAGTTGAGAAAGAGATGGCCAGGAATCATATATCAAATAGAAGCATGTTAAGGTTTGTAATAGAACTGACTACATAAACATATGGAATAGAACAACATAACAGGAGTTAAGGCATAGTAGTTAGGGAGAAAGTAAACAAGAAGGTGAAGGCAATTAGAATCCAAGAGTCTAGCCTTGGCTTTCAGCCGGCTAGACAATGCATCAAATCAGAGAGACGGAAAGAACTCAAGTGTGTGTAAGTGTAGGTTTGTGACCCTGAGCTTATGTCTCAACGTGTGTTAAAATCAGAACAAAGAAAGGTTTATATAGCACATAGTAGAGTAAACTCAATAAAATAAGAGAATCAATTGCACACAAATAAGGCATGCAACATCAATTAATCAGTCAATTAGGGATACCGGGAATCAATTAACAGTAAGTGTAACATAAATTAAGGAGCATCTTTCACGGAATAAATCAGCAGACAAGATTCAGGCTAAATAAGGTAAGCAATAAATCCATAGATCATTTACAGGTCAGTCAAAACAATCAATACCCAGAAATCAAGCCAGCAATATAATTAAGGAAAGTAGTACTAGTCATGAATCACATATAAGGAAAGAATAGGTAAAATCTTCAGAGAGATATCAGTTTTAAAAAAGAACCACAATTTTTGAACCCTAATTAAGAAAGTAAACTAGTTAATTGGTTTATTTGACAGAGCCAAAATAAACGGGCAAATATTAGAGCAAGCAGCAGAATAATTATAAACCCTATAGCATAAAGACATAGATATGAAACTCAAGCAAAAATCAAAGAAAGAAAACCAGAGTTAAGCACTTAAACATTTTAAAACATTTTGCAGAAACTTAAAAAGATGAAACCCTAGCTTTTAGGGAAAAACAAAAATCAGTTGACAATAATAGGAAAAACAACAGAATCTTAATGGAAAATTAACAAACAAACTCAAACCACTTCAGATCTAAAGAGATCTGAACGGATTTAGCCAAAAATAGTAAAACATAAGTAGAGGTAAGAAAAATCCGGTTGGAACCAGGATTTGAAGCCATAAACACAAAGATTTTAGTACTCACAGACATAGGAGTCAACACGGACTCAACGAGAAAATGAGGGAATTGAATCAAGTCTGGCTCACGCTTCTCGAGATTAACCTCAAGCAGCATGAAAATCGAAACACCAATAGAGGTAGGAGGCCGGATTGGGCCTAAAATTGAAGAAATAAACCGTGAATTGTTGATACCCAATTTTTCCTCAAACTATTTTAAAATTTTGCATATGTGCCTTCAAATTCACTTTTATAATAACTGGTATTTTCCCAGAATTTTTCATATTTTATTAATTTCTTTTCCAATTTATTTAGTATTTTAAATTCAATAATTATTCATAAATTATATTATATATAATTTCAAAATATTTCCTAGCTCAATATATCATTTTTAATCCTATTAGGATTTAATTATTTTACAAATTAGCCAATTTGGCATTATTTGGCTATAACGATAACAATTTTACAAAATTAGTCATTTTCTATTTTAAAATATTAGTTAATTACTTTAATTTCACTTATTTAGTATTAATTTTATTTTTATGTAATTATTAGCTATTTTTACTAATTATTTATCTATTTAAAACAGTATTTAGCAAATAGCCACATTTAATTAAATTCTATTCAATCTTACCCGGACCCCCAACTCAATTAATTAGCCCAAATAACCCAGGCCCAAAAACTTAACCTACCCGACCCAATCCCCCATTTAATCTGGGCCGTTGATTATTTCAGATCAACGGCCCAGATCGATCCTTTCCATATTAATTCCTAAAGACTACCCCTTCCCCCTCCCGTTTAATTCCCCCTCTCATTTCTCACTGAACCGTCTCTCTCTCTCTCTCTCTCTCTAAGACCCCCTCTAGAACCTTCCCCCCTTCTTTGAGCTCTGTCTCTCCTTCAACCACTACCTACCTCGCCGGAAGTCATGGCCTCTCATCATCTCCTAACCTCTACTTCACCCCACAATGGTTTAACAATACCCTGAGGTCGTCAGACGAACCTGGAGCAGTTCAACTCCTACCGATGGTCCTTCATGCCATTTTCCGACCACCTCCGGTTGTTCGAGTAAGGTCTACGACCTTTGGATTAAAACCAGTAACTTTTTAAGGCTTTCTTATCTTTTATGGGTTCTCTTCGAAACCCTAGTTCTTAAAATCTCTCAATTCTTCTAGATCTGTAACAGATCTATACATATTATGAGTTATTTTCATGTTTTCCTTAAAGACTTTACTGTTTCCTAAACGATTCTTCATTTTTCAAACTAGGGTTTCTAAATCCTTTTTTTAAAACAATTCTCTTTCTGGTTTCCTGGCATTATTTTATGATTTTTATCGTGTCTAAGCATTATGTGAGTTTTCCCCCCATTTTGTCTGATTCATTTTGTTAAAAACCCCAAAGTTCTCGGTTTCAATATGTGATTCTGAGTTTGTTTGCGATAATATGTTTACCTGTTCTGTTATGTTTACCATGTTCTCATGAATACTTCGTGATTTTGTGATTTTACCCCATATTTGTCCATTAGGGTTTCTAGATTCAATTACTTTTTGCCTATATCATGTCTATGTTGTGATTCGTATTGTGTTCTATACGAATCCCTAACTTCTATATGATTTTACCTTACTAGTCTTCCCATGGTTCTGATTTTTGTCTATTATATGTTTATTGCACTTATTCTCATAATGTTGTGACAAATCAGTGCTATCTTTTCTATTTGTGAATCCCTGAATCTCTATGATTGATACTTCACTGATTTTGCATAATGTTCTCTACTGATTTTTGAGTATTTCCTTAATTAAGACGTGCTAATTTCCTGTTTCTCTTTGTTTGTATTATGCCTATCCCGCTAATGTGTGATATTTTCCTTGATTGATATTGATTTCCTGTAATTAGAACCTCACTCGAGGGTTTCCTTACTGATTTCCAGAATATAAATTATTTCTTACCTTACTACGATAAATGATTTTGCTGTCAAATTAATTCACATATATTTTCCTTAAATAGAATTCTGAACTTGGCCTTACTTACATGTGATATACCTATACCATACGTATACTACTTTAAGATCAGCTTTACATGATTCTTTTCCTTATTTGTCACTGCATATTACCGTTTGAGTATGACTCCTTAATTAAAGGAAGTCCTTTTACCAATCTAATTCTAATTGATTGTTTACTCCCATAATTACCGCTGAAACTATTATTTTACCTTATTTCCGCCTATTCTCAAAACTATATATACTCTAACACGAACACATTGTTCTGAACTCTCTCACACACATACACATTCTCTCTTGTTATTCTTGCTGGTTACTTGCTATTCTCAGTCGGCTGCGAGCCAAGACTGAGCAACTATACATTTTACTACTCTGCACTCTATTGTTCTTCACTCTACTGCTCCTCACTCTGCACTTATTCTCTCATTTAACTGGTATGTTTTCAATTTAACTTAAAGCTTCAAAACAACATGTTTCTTTTGGTGTTACAGTTCCTTCTATTTCTACTATGGTTTTACTTATGGTTCTGTTGTGTACCCTGTAATTAGCATGTCTACTTCCACTTTACTAGTGTGATTGTTAAGTTGTCCTATCCTCCCTTAGATTCAGCATGTTACTTCCCCTAGCACACCCCTCAATTTGATTCTGTTAGTTTCTGGCCTGAACCTCTTTATGAAGAAGCTGTTCTGTGGTTGTTAAAGTTCTTTGATACCTTGGGATTTCTCTAGTGTTAACTTGTATGCAAATCTACTTCATGAGCAGCCTACTTGTCCCCAACCCCTTATTCCCTGTTTGTGACTACCTCCTTGTACTATGCATGCTAATGTGGTTTTGAGTTGTTGATTGTCCTAATCCCTTTCTTTCAAATTGTTTTCACTGAGTAATACTCTTCTATTGTTCTTCAAAAATTATTTCAAACAAGTTATTTTCAAAAGCTTTTTTCCTACTTGATCTTTCAAAACTATGAGCACTTCCACTATACTCTTAGACATTAGGTTATGCCCCTCTTGTGTGAGCATTGCCTTGGGACCCTTGAGCTCCCTCTGAACTTTGAAACACAAGAGATGGACTTTCCACACTGCATTTACTCCATCTTGGCTATGAAATCTGGGTGTGAGCACTGCCCAGGATCCTTTGAGATCCTTAGGGAACTCTAACGTACCTGGATTATATGAAAGGTTGTGAACATCAGTGACATTGATGCATTCTGGAGATTCTGGGCCTATCTGCAGGCTCCCTATAGTATAACTTCTTCTTTTGTTTATTCAGTTGTGTAATTCATGCAAACGGCCTGTAATAATTGTGGTAAACAACTCTTTGGGGATGAATAGTGAAAAGGGAAAAGGGTTACTATGCATGCTAAAAGGGTAGAGATCATGCTCTAGGCTTTACATTCTATCTGTGCAATAGAAATCCTGTGTAGGACTCGTGTATTCAATGCATGCATTAGGAATCATGCCCCCTTAGGTCCCATGTCTACTATTTCAGCATATTCATCCTTATATCACTTAGCAAAATTCTGTGTCAAAATATGCTAATTACTAGTACTTTACCATTATGTTATATGCTGCCATGTAAACTTAGAAATCTTGCCTAGGATAACAACATGCTAATAAACAATTCACTCTCATATTCTGAAAGCATTTTCAACACTTTAACTTTATGCATTTAGCAAATCCTGCCTAGGAATTTTGCATACAACCCACTCTGCATCTCCATATGTGCATATTAGATATCATGTTTTAGGACTCATTCTCCGCCTAATTACCAATCCATGAAAAAGGACCTAAAACTGTTTTACCATGTCTCTAAACAACTAGTGATAATTTTGCATTTGGTGCAACACCTAAGTATAGCATGTTTAGGCAAAACAACTCAAACAGTTTTCTTTAATAATCTGGGTAATTACTAAGCATTGTCCTACGCCTAGGCAATCCCTAGGTGATTAAAGTTGCTAAAACTGGAAATATGTTTATTTATGCATGTTTCTTAATTATCAACAGGATAAAAATCAATAAGCAAAACTTAATACTTCCTCTCCGAGTTATGCAATAAATTTGTCTTTGTGTTATAACTTAGATACCATGCTTAGGATCTGAACCTAAATAAAGACCTTAATTGTGTATGAGTCGTGCTGCGTATTTGCATTACTTGTGGAGGTATACTTGTGCCTTTTCTTTGCTCTTCTGTGTTTCCCCTAATTACAGTTCTACATGTTCTTATCTGTCGCCTTAGTATTTTTTCTTTAAACCTGAGGGTTTGCCTAGAACATCCCTTATAGGATAGAAGTCCCCCGGGACTGATAGGAAGGGATGGATAACAACATGCAATAGAGGTCGAGACCAACACTCGATTTAGTTACTTTCACAGGATGGGAAAGGGTAGAATATGGATATGATGACTGGTACGCTAATACCACGTGTAGACCCTCTTTGAGGAGTGATTACCAGGTATTGTACTGATGTGATCCATATTATTATAAACCTAGGATTCCCTTTATATGTTTAGATCATAATCCTTTCAAAATATAACCTTCTTTTTTCAAACATCTGCATGCTTAAGACTTAAATCCCCTCTTATTTGATCTTTTATTTGTTTGTTTGCTAAGTCGTACAAATTCACAAAAGTTGTTTGGCCAGGAACCACACTTGTGGATCCTGAGTGGTGCCTAACACCTTCCCCTTAGGATAATTTCGAGCCCTTACCCTATCTCTGGTTAACAACGTAGTTGTAAATGAACCTCTTTGGTAACGCACCTTTAAAAATCAGTAGGCGGAGACTCAAAAACACAAACCCTTTTCCCAAAAGGAAAGAGTTGTCCCAACCGAATGTCATAAACCCAATATCCGCAAGGAAAGAGGGGGCACGACAACATGGTGACTCTGTTGGGGATATTATCTAGGATTTTACCATTTCAAACGGATTTTTGAACTTCTCTTTACTTTGTTAATACTTGCGACCTTTTCCCTTTCCCCCCTTTATGTTCCATTAATTGTCTATCTCTTTAAGCATTTATTTTTTCTTCAAAGTAACTGACATGTTTTTTCTGTTTCCCTCCTTTGTAACCGCTTTTAAATTATAAATTGTTGTATTTACTGCTTTCATAACGTCCAAATACATGACAACATGTTTTTAATGCTTATTTATAATTGCATAATCATGCTAAACATTCATACTTAACTCGTGCCAAACATAATACTATAGAAACGCTTGATGAGTGGTTGCGCTCTTCCTATATTAATACCCCCTAAATTCGGAAAGGCTTATTTGTGGTAAAACTAGTCGATCAGTGATGCAGTCGACGGTTACGTGCCTTCCCCCTTTGAGCTGTCCGCTCGAGGGTACCAATCTAAAACCCCATAGAAACCTTACTCTGTTATGTTATTTCATGCATCATGGTCAAACCTATCTAGGCTAAAGTGTGGTCCGCATGATAGCTTTTAAGATTGCCTTATCCAAAATTCCACTGGGTTTCCCTAAACCCAAACGGACGTCATCACGTTATGTGCATTTATTTGGAGAACTAAATGCTTTATGCTAATTGTTGATGTTAAATAGTTGAGTCTGGTGGGGGTAAAGGGCCTTACCTTGTTTGCCTTGCAGAAAAATGAGGCACTAAGTCCCCACATTCGGCATGGTCTCCAATATCCCTTCAAGATTGCTAAGTTGGTAGGAAGATTTACATTTCAGTGACAAAACTCTCGTCAGAAAATACTTAGGCAATCTACCATCTCTCCTAGAAATCCAACTTAACAACATGATAATAGAGGCTGCTACCCTGTTCTGGGATTGTGAAAGGTCCGTGTTCCGCTTTGGAGACATTGAAATCACACTTTGCTGGAGGAAATAGGAGGACATGCTGGCCTAGTATGGCAAACCCCGGGGTTGCTAATGCCTGAGAACCGCACAGGCAAAGGTTTTCTCAAAATGATGGGTCTGAAGAAGAATACAGAACTAGCATGCTTAAGGAAGTCATACATCCTTTTTGACTACTTGTACGAAAGGTACGGTCACAGCAAATCATATCGTACCTACCACGACGAGTTTTCCATCACATCCTTGGGACACATCCATCGTAGAGTATTCGTTTTCATGTTTTGCTTCTTGGGACTAATTGTGTTTCCAATAAAGAAGGTGAGAATCCACACTAGACTGGCCATGGTAACCAAGACACTAATGGAAGGAACTGATGGGCAAAACTTTAGCATTGTGCCCATGATCATTGCAGACATATATCGAGCCTTGGAAGATTGTCAACGAGGGGCAAGACACTTCGAAGGCTGCAATCTACTACTTTAGCTTTGGCTCATGGAACATCTCCAAAAGAGCGAATACCGACAAGAAATTCATCGAAGAGTTTGGGATGACCACATCGCTTTCCACCATCCAAAGAGAATGGATCAAATCCCCGACATGTTTTTTCAGCCTCAGAATGCCAAAGGATGGGTCGAGCTCTTTGGTAATCTGATTGAAGTACAGGTTCAGTGGATGTTCGGGTGGTTTTCGACAGAGGAGTTCATCGCCCGTTCCAGAGATGCACCATTCCTAATACTAATGGTCTAAGAGGAACATACCCTTACGTCCCTCTTCAAGTTATGAGGCAAGCGGGTAGGAAGCAAGTCATACCCAGGGTCGACAAGATGAGCCATCTTCGAGCTGATTTCCAAAATTACAATAGTCCTCACAAGTGCCAAGCCCAGCACATGTGGCACTACAATATTGTAATGGAGAAGGACACAATCGAGCCAGACAGATATCATGCCGGTTGTACCCCTTTCTATCCTGGTTAGTTGGCAGAAAATTGGGGTGGTCTGAGTGAGCCAGGGTTCATTCAGGGCCACAGGGTTATAGATGAGAAAGCCAAAGCACAAGTCAAAAGCAATCAGATGTGCAACAGGATCCGTGAGTGTGATGATGAGCACCGCGAAATACATGAGTCTAACAAGAAACTGATCTAGGAATGGAAGGATATGGCTATCAGCACCAACAAAAGGTTAGGGTATTTAGAGCGAGGCATAGTGGAGCTGGAGAAAAAATTTGTCAAAAGGATTAAAGACTATCAAAAGGCTGAAGGAACCGACGGAGGACATCTAGCCAGAGCATACCTGTTGTTGGGGCTTTGCGGGTTGGGGAAGCTGTATGAGGGAAGCAAGAATTCCGAGTCTAGGGAAGGTCCTTCTGGGACCAAGTAGATAGGAATATCTTTCTTTTACTTTATCAATGTAATAAGGCCAATGGCCATTAGTGACCTTTACTTCCGGTTTATTTAGTGTGGTTTTGGGATTCGTCTATTTTCTTATCAATAAAATGAGGCATTTAGCATCTTAAGTTCTCCAAATCAATTTGCCTCTAGGCCTACCTCGGGCACAAAAGAGGTCCCCAAAATAGGACGCGCTTTACATTCCAGCACAATGTGTTTAAATACCGCAATACTTTTCATAATCCTCACTGACTTGGTTACCTTTTGTCTTTGTTTTCTTTTTATTTATTTATTTATTCCCCTCCCCAAACGTTAGTTCGTGCACTCTGGCATCATCGTCCTATCTTACAAGATCCAGGGGCCCTCCACCCTCTCCACATCTTAGTCCTCCCAGAGGCAAGAACAAAGGCAAAAAGAAAATGGAAGATTCAGACAACAATAGAAATGAGAATGTGGTTGAACGGGTAGAGGCCACTGACGACCAGGGTATTCGGCTTCAAAATGAAACTGTGTCGCAGCTGGAACGGAAGTTGTTAAAGTTTCAAGAAGATCTTGATCAAGTTCGGAATCTGGAAAACCTGTCATTCTCCCTGAACGTCCCAGACGTCAACATCCAGAATCCTATACCTCCTCAAAACATCACAAAACAGCAAAATCATCCTGCAGCTCATCATCACACCACCCCACCAAAGAACCAAACTCTTCCAGCATACTGCAATGCCTGCCATACTCCAAAGAACGCTCCAGTGCTTATCCTAGAACCTCAAAACTCCACAAATGACCATTTCCACACTCATGCGCCAAGACATCATAACAATCCCATCTACATGGAAACCATGCCACACTCCACTCCCCCTATCACAGACACACCTGAGTCTGATGAGAAGGACATGCTTATCAAGAACTTGGCCGAGGAATTTAGGAAGCTGACCAGCCGGGTTCAAGGCGTCAAGGGAATCAGGGGAGTCAAAGGGTTGAACTATGAAAACCTCTGCATATAGCCCGATGTCGAACTGCCCGAGGGATACAAACCTCCTAAGTTTGAAATGTTTGATGGTACAGGTGATCCAACGGTCCATCTGAGAACTTATTGTGACAATATTGTTGGAGTAGGGAAGGATGAAAGGATGCGCATGAATCTATTCATGAGGAGCTTGAAAAGAGATGCATTGTCTTGGTACATTAGCTAAGATCCCAAGAAATGGTCGAATTGGGTGAGCATGGCCTCCGACTTTATGGACATATTCAAGTTCAACACAGAGAAAGCACCAGTCGTGTTCTATATTCCGAATTTGAAGAAGAAACTCACAGAGACGTTTCGCGAGTATGCTACTCGCTGGAGTTCTGAAGCTACTAAGGTCAGGCCCGCCTTAGAAGAGGAGCAGATGAACAAGTTCTTTGTCTGGGCCCAGGACCCGCAGTACTATGAACGGGTGATGATGATTGAGAACCACAAGTTCTCCAACATTACCAAATTAGGTGAACGAAGTGAAGAAGGTATCAAGAGCGGTATGGTCACAAATTTTGAAGCCTTGCAACCTACAAACAAGGCTTTGCAGTCTGGTGGTGTGTCTAAGAAAAGAGACGCGGGAGCCGTGATGGTTAGACGAAGAACCAAATCCCCACTCAAATACCAATCTTACCCAACATCTCCACTCACATATCAACCAACACCAAATTACCAAGCACCCTCATACCAAGCTCCACCACCAACTTATCAATCACCTCCACCATCGACATATGAACCTGCTTCACCAAGATATTCAACACCCGCTCCTGTCTACCATACTTACCATTCCAACCATCTTATTACCAATCACCCCCTACCCGTAAAAACTTCCTAGACTTCATCCTAATTTTGATTGCAGACCTCCAATATGGTATACCGCCATCGCTGAACCCATCGACCGATTGTATGAGAAGCTCAAATTTGTTGGTTATGTCACCCTCATCCCTGCTGCAACCCTTAAATCCTTCTTAATGGGTCAACCCAAACAAGTCCTGCGCATACCACTCCAGCATGAAAGGGCACACCATCGATGAATGTCGCACTTTGAAGGACAAGATACAATCCCTGATTGACAACAAGGTCATCTTGGCAAAGGAATCCGCTCCAAATGTCCGCAACAATCCTCTTCCGGACCATAAAGGTGGAGGCATCCACTTGATTGAAATAGAAGATGATTGGGACCACGAGGGATCAATCGGGTTGATCGCAGAAGGCGATGATCCAAAGAAACCTCCAGTCACTCTCAACCCGATCATAGTCCAGATTCAACCGTCTGAGGATGCTGAGGTAAATATGTCCATGCCTCTTGAGTTTGAAGCAGCGTCACCTGCAAAGACACCAGTATCGATTGAAGTTGAGTTCGTGTCTCCAGCAAATGCACCCGCACCATTTGAGGTTGCAGTCTTGCCACCCAAGGCACATGTTCCATTCGAAGTGAGGGTAGCTGCGGCAATCACGATGGTGATATCGACCACGCCACTTTCCTATACAAATGTTGTACCATGGGACCATACCACCGAGGCGAGAAGGAAAGGCAAAGTCAAGACTGAAGAAGCTGTTGCAGCGCAGGGTATGACAAGAACTGGTAGAGTCTATACCCATGAACATCTGGCTGAATCCAGCAGGCAGGATTCCAATCGGCCTCCCATTATCGAGACAGGTCTGGATGACCTTTGGAAGAAAGTACAGGCCAAAGAGTATTCGGTCATCGACCAATTGAACAAAACGCCATCGCAAATATCCATCCTCTCTTTGCTGTAGAATTTCGAGATGCATAGGAATGCTTTATTGAAGGTGTTGAACGAAGTCTATGTGCCAAACAACATCACTAGTGGAGAAATGGATAATATGGTGGGCCAAGTGTTAGAAAGTCACAAGATCACTTTCCATGAGGACGAGTTGCCTCCTGAAGGGTTGGGCCTTAACAAAGCACTGCACATCACTGTGCAATGCGAAGATTATTTCATCACCAGAATCCTGATCGATGGAGGATCCAGTCTTAACACCTGTCTGCTGATAACGCTCAAGAAATTGGGTAAAGGGATGCATGAGATAAAGGATGGAGTGATCAACGTGAAGGCCTTCGATGGATCTCAGAGGTCCACCATTGGTGAGATCATTCTATGCCTGCAAATGGATCCAACCTGGTTCAAGGTGGACTTCCAAGTGATAGATGTGCTAGCATCCTACAATCTGTTATTGGGAAGACCCTCGATCCATGTTGTTGGGGTCGTAGCATCAACGCTACATCAGGCAGTGAAGTTTGAGTGGAACCATCAAGAGGTGATTATTCATGGTGATGGTAGCAACCCTATTTACAGTCGCCAGACTATTCCGGTGATTGAAGGAAGAAGGAAGCTAGGTGGAGAAACTTACCACCACATTGAACGGGTCAACATTATCGACAAAGACAAATGGTGGGATAGCAAGATCACAAGTATGATGAATTGGAGAGGGTACAAGACAAGTAAAGGGCTCGGCAAGAACCTTCAGGAGATCTCCAAACCTATCAAACTCAAGAAGCACGGCACCACTTTCGGTTTGGGATACGAATACACTTGGGAAGAATTCAAAAACTGGTCGCCACCATGGCGCAGTCCTTATTACCCTTTAGAGCAACCAATACCGCATCTGGAGCAGACCTTCCAATAGGCCGACATTATTTATGGATCAGACGAAGAAGAAGCACTTGCAGCAATGAGGAACTTGTTTTTTAAGGACAGTGATATGGACTGCTGTGTTATTCTCGAGGAGAAGGCGAGGAAGGCCCTTCCATATAGGCTGTGAGCAGAGGGACGTACCTCAAGAATTGTACTGTCAGGACAACCAAATCCCGACGAGCCTCGGAGTAGCAAGGCTAAAACGAGCGTTGTTCATTGTTTTCTTTACAAAATGTTTTCCTTTTTCGCATTTTAATTCCTGCAATAAGATCTTCAATGTTCAAAACATTCATTCAGTTTATCAAAAGCATTTTTAAATTTTTTTCTTATGAATTAATATTTATCGCTATCATTTTTCTCTCATTACTTTACCTATACAGCATTACTATTACCTGTCTTGATGAACCGATGGCTGTGACATGCAATGAGACAACGCAGCAAACGGACGTGGATTCAGAAGAATATGACATACCTGACGAGATTGTCAAAGAAGTTGAGAATTTTGAGAACAGACCTAAGTCCAACCTAGATGAGACTGAAATCATCAACCTGGGAGATTCAGAAAACATCAAGGAAACACGGATCAGCATTCATTTGTCGCCGTCAGAAAAGAAAGAATACACAAAATTTCTAAAGGAGTATGAGGATATATTTGCCTGGTCGTACAACAACATGACTGGTATAAGTACGTCTATTGTGTCTAACAAATTTCCAACCAATCCAATGTGTCCATCGGTAAAACAAAAGCTCAGGAAGTTCAAACCCGACAGGAGTTTGAAAATCAAGGAAGAAGTCACTAAGCAGATCAATGCCAAGGTTCTCAGGGTAGTTGAGTACCTGACATGGTTAGCCAACATTGTGCCTGTACCAAAGAAGGATGGGAAGGTCAGAGTCTGTGTCGATTATCGGGATCTTAACCGGGCTAGTCCGAAAGACGACTTCCCTTTGCCAAATATACATATCCTAATTCAAAATTACGCCAAGCATGAACTACAATCATTCGTGGATTTCTTCACTGGTTATCATCATATCTGCATGGATGAGGAAGATGCTGAGAAAATGGATTTTATTACGCCGTGGGGAGTGTACAGTTACAAGATGATGCCATTCGGCCTAAAGAATGCAGGGGCCACCTACATGAGGGCTATGACCACCATCTTCCACGACATGATTCACAAGGAGATCGAGGTATACGTGGATGATGTTATTATCAAGTCTAGGAAAGCCACTAACCACATGGAAGATTTGAGGAAGTTCTTCAAAAGGTTGTGGAGATATAATCTGAAGCTGAACCCCGCGAAGTGTGCATTCGGGGTTCCTGTTGGAAAGTTGCTCGGGTTCATTGTCAGCCGCCGAGGGATAGAATTGGATCCGTCAAAGGTCAAAGCCATTCAAGAACTACCACCGCCATGGAACAAGAAAGATGTGATGAGTTTCTTGAGGAGACTTAATTACATCAGTCGATTCATAGCACAGTCTACAGTTATCTGTGAGCCGATCTTCAAGATGCTGAAGAAGGACGCCGCAACAAAGTGGACCGATGATTGTGAAAAGGATTTCGACAAAGTCAAAGCATACCTGTCAACACTACCAGTCTTAGTATCGCCTAAGCCAGTTAGAACTCTGTTACTCTACCTTGCAGTGTTAGATGGAGCTTTCGGCTGCGTTCTAGGGCAACACGATGAAACAAGAAGGAAGGAGCAAGCCATTTATTATCTCAACAAGAAGTTCACTCCGTACGAGGCCAGATTTCTCTATTGGAACACACTTGTTATGCTTTGACTTAGGTAGCTCAGAAGCTGAGGCATTACATCTGTGTCTACACAACGTATCTTATATCAAGAATGGATCCATTGAAGTACATCTTTCAGAATCCCATGCCCACTGGCAAGCTAGCCAAGTGGCAGATCCTGCTGAGTGAGTTTGATATTATCTATGTGATTCAGAAAGCGGTCAAGGGACAAGCACTGGCAGACCATCTTATTGAGAACCCTGTAGATAGAGAATACGAACCTCTGAAAATGTATTTTCCTGATGAAGAGGTATCATTCATAGGAGAAGACATTGTAGAATCCTATGACGGTTGGAGAATGTTCTTCGATGGAGCAGCGAACTTCAAGGGAATTGGCATTGGAGTAGTCCTAATATCATAAACTGGCCAGCATTATCCGGTATCTGCCAAACTCAGATTCCCCTGCACCAACAATATGGCATAGTATGAAGCCTTTATCTTAGGGCCAAACATGGCCATTGACATGAACATCCAGGAGCTGTTAGTGATTGGTGACTCAGATTCGTTGGTACATCCGGTACAAGGAGAGTGGGCTACCAAGAGTTCCAAGATACTGTCGTATCTGCACCACGTCTAGGAATTAAGAAAGAGGTTCACGAAGATAGAATTTCGGCATGTCCCCAGAATCCAGAATGAGTTCGTCGATGCATTGGCTACTTTGTCCTCAATGATCCAACACCCGGACAAGAATTTCATTGATCCTATTCCCATAAAGATCCATAATCAGCCAGCTTATTGTGCCCATGTCGAAGAGGAAGCAGACGGAAATCCTTGGTTTCATGACATCAAAGAGTATTTGGCAAAAGGAGATTACCCAGAGCTTGCGAATCCCACTCAAAAACGTACACTTCGAAGACTATCCAACAACTTCTTTCACAGCGGAGGAATCCTATATAGGAGGACTCTCGATTTGGGATTATTATGTTGTGTCGATGCAAAGGAAGCATCCAAGTTGCTAGAGGAGATTCATGCTTGGACCCGTGGCCCGCATATGAACGATTTTGTTCTGGAAAAGAAGATACTCTGAGCTGGTTACTTTTGGATGACTATGGAAACAGGCTGCATCCAGTATGTCCGGAAATGCCACCGTTGTCAGATACATGCAGATATGATAAAGATACCTCCAAACAAGCTCAACGCAATAAGCTCACCATGGTGGTTCGCCACGTGGGGCATGGACGTTATTGGACCAATCGAGCATGCCGCCTCCAATGGACATAGGTTTATTCTGGTAGCCATCGACTATTTCACCAAATGGGTCGAAGCAGCATCCTACAAAGCTGTGACTAAGAAAGTCGTGGCAGACTTTGTCCGCGACCGTATTGTTTGTCGATTCGGGGTTCCTAAGTCAATCATCACTGAAAATGGTTCCAATATAAACAGTGACTTGATGAAAGCTATGTGCAAGGCTTTCAAGATCAAACACAAGAATTCCACAGCTTACAGACCTTAGATGAATGGAGTTGTAGAAGCCGGCAACAAAAACATCAAGAAGATACTAAGAAAGATGATATAAAGGCACAAGCAGTGGCACGAGAAGTTATCATTTGCCTTATTGAGATATCACACCACAGTTCGCACCTCAATAGGGGAAACTCCCTATATGCTAGTTTATGGTACTGAGGCTATTATTTCTGCTGAAGTTGAGATTCCATCTCTAAGAATTATACAAGAAGCTGAGCTCAGTGACGCAGAATGGGTAAAGAGCCGTTATGAGAAACTAGTCCTCATTGACGGAAAGAGAATGAATGCAGTCTGTCATGGTCAACTCTATCTGAACAGAATTACCCGAGCCTTCAACAAGAGAGTCAAGCCTAGACAGTTCACACCGGGGCAACTGGTGCTGAAGAAGATCTTTCCACATCAAGATGAAGCCAAAGGGAAGTTCTCTCCCAACTAGCAGGGTTCGTACATGGTTCACCGGGTACTGACAGGAGGAGAACTTATACTCGCTAAAATGGACAGAGAAGTCTGGAAAAAGCCAATCAATTCAGATGCAGTCAAACGCTACTATGTGTAATCTTTATGCTTTCTCAATGATGTAAATTGAACTACGCTTGACCTGATTCTTGTTTAAGACGGGATAAGTAGGAAGACCTATGGGTTCGGTCACAATTTAATAAAAACTTCATTTTTTCCCCATAATTAAAAATTGGGGCAGAATTTTGAGGAGGACCCTCAGAATTCTGAAGCAAGATCAGCCAATCGTCGCACAAGTAACAGTCAGAAGCATTCACCCATCAAACTGGGGCAGAATTTTGAGGAGGACCCTCAAAATTCTGTAGCAAGAGAGGTTGCCATGTCCCGAGCCGTGTCATGGTCGTCGGTTCATCCCAAAATTATTATTTTTAATTATATATTATGCTTTTACAAAATCATGCATGTTTTGTTTTTGAAACAGCTTTGTTTAGAAACGCTACCCCAATAATACAGACAGTATCATCAGATCGAGCCCAACAAATCAAGAAAAACCAGCAGGGATACGAAGTACCCCCCTCCCCCCGTTTATAGAACTCACGATATTTCTTGGGTATCAGGCACTAAGGTTGCAAAAACCCTAAACAAACTATCCGCCCAGGTGCCAAACGTTGTCCAAAATATGATTCACCAAAACTGCTGCACTTGCCGACGTTCGCACATGCGTCAATGTTCCGAAGTCACAATTCTCTCAATTATCACAATGCCGCAATTCATCACCAGCTAAGAATTCCTACTTTTATAAGGCTACTATTCTGCCTTCCAAAGTTAAGATATACCTCTATCTATATTTTGCATAACGCTACCTTTCTGCCTTCCGAGACTAAATGATGTCTCCCTCTGCATTTGCATCTTTGCATAAGGCTACCATTCTGCCTTCCGAGGCTAAGCTCTACCTCCATCTACATTTTTCATAAGGCTACCATTCTGCCTTCCGAGACTAAATGTTGTCTCCATCTGCATTTACATTTCTTGCAAGAGGCTACCATTCTTCCTTCCGAGGTTGAGCTCTACCTCCATCTACATCATTGCATAACGCTACCATTCTACCTTCCGAGACTAAACATTTTCTCCATCTGCATTTGCATCCTTGCATATGGCTACCATTCTGCCTTTCGAGGCTAAGCTCTGTCTCCATCTGCATTGCATAAGGCTACCATTCTGCCTGCCGAGGCTAAGCTCTGCCTCCAATTTACCTTTCGAGACTAACTGTTGTCTCAAGCACTAGTTACTTCGCTTTCCTTTCGGTCTAAGATCTGCCCTTTTACTAGCAAGACTAAGCTCTGTCTCGTCAGCACATTTTACTCCATTTTCATGGGCTGAAATATTGCCAACTTATCCAAAGGCGTCACCGTTCGGAGGCACCATTTTCATGGCCCGAGAACACTATGCCATGGCCTGAGGATCTCTTTCAACCTCTGCATATCATTATTCAAAGGCGTCATGGTTCGGAGGTACCATCCTCATGGCCCAAGAACATTATTTTCACGGCCTGCGAATCCTGCATCAAGGAATTCATAACCCAGGACGTCATGGTCTGAGGACGTCATCCTTAACCATCCAGAGACATCATTCATGGTCCAACAGGAATTCGCATCATTTTTAAATTACGCACAATATATGCTTGTATTATTTATTTGCAGGTAATCCGGCGAGCAAACTGCCATCCCGGTAGGAGCGATCCCACTCCAGTTATCCCAACAACCCCGTAAGTCGTTTGTGCACCTAACCCTATACTTTGCGTCTGTTCTTGTAAAACATCGTCGGTATACTTCACCGATGACTCCTGGACTACACACGGCCTGATTCCTGTAAAACTAGGGATATGTAGGCAACTCAAAAACCAGGGTGCAGCCTAAAACTCTTCAAACCATTTCACTCGGTCAAAATTGGCCATCATATCTTTACCCGACAACTCTTTCATCATTCCCGGGTAAAGAGGGGCAGCTGTTGATACCCAGTTTTTTCTCAAACTATTTTAAAATTTTACATATGTGCCTTCAAAATCACTTTTTATAATAACTGGTATTTTTCCATATTTTATTAATTTCTTTTCAAATTTATTCAGTATTTTAAATTCAATAATTATTCATAAATTATATTATAAATAATTTCAAAATATTTCCTAGATCAATATATCATTTTAATCCTATTAGAATTTAATTATTTCACAAATCAGCCAATTTGGCATTATTTGGCTATAACTATAATAATTTTGCAGTTATAGCCTAAATGTACATTTTATAACATTTTAATTCAATAATTAGTCATTTTCTATTTTTAATATTATATAATTACTTTAATTTCACTTATTTAGCATTAATTTCATTTTTATGTAATTATTAGCTATTTTTACTAATTATTTATCTATTTAAAACAGGTATTTAACAAATAGCCACTTTTAATTCAATTCTATTCAATCATACCCGGACCCCCAACCCAATTAATTGGCCCAAATAACCCAGGCCCAAAAGCTTAGCCTACCCGACCCAATCCCCCATTTAATCTGAGTCG
>ML309879.1:0-32877 GCA_005239505.1 Nicotiana paniculata | reverse complement strand
GTTCAAATTTGGGTTGAACGAATAATAAGACTTGGTGTTTTCAAGCGAGGTGGAATTTTCATCAGTGATGTGTTATCGTTATTTTTGATAGAATTGAATATGTTTAGTTCGCCGGTGTTATAGTTTCTTCGGTTGTATTGGGTCAGAGTGTTGTGAAGTAATATTGAAGAATCGGTTGTCAGAGGTCGTGGTGTGCGGTGGTTCAGTATTAAATAGGTATTTCTAAGAAAGGCAACTCGAGAAAGATGATCTTCAAAAGGGTTTGAAGTTGTGGTGATTTGCTGGTTTAAGTGCTACAAAGATAGTTATTGGCCTAAGGCAACGGCTGGGCACCAAGGGATGAGAAAGGACACGTGGGAAATGTCAGGTGATGGTTAATTTCTAAAAGGCCAGGTGTAAGGAAAGGAAGTCAGGTAGTTGCTTGCAGGAGTGAGTTTAACCAAAGAGGGAGAGTGGGAGCATAGCATATGAGTTCTGTGGTAAGATAGATACACCTCTTGAGGGGAAGTTTGGAGTGATTTGGGAATTTTAGTGGACGATGATGGGGTCCACAAACTTAAATTGAAATATTAGCTATTTCGGCGGAAGGTTGGATAAAACCGAGAGGAGTTGTTCGGGATGAAGAAGGATGAAATATAGCGGTGAATTGGAAGATATTGTCGCGCATTTAGTAGATGTCCATGAGGAGCGGACGGACTGGTAAAGTTGATAAATGAGGACGGGCGTTGGATGGGGTATTGATGTCGTAGAGATTGTGCAGTACAACGTCGTTGGAAGGTGTCAGTTGGTAATTTTCGCAAGAGGGTTATCTCCTATGAGCAGGTTAGCAGTCGTGTGGTGGGCAAGTTTCAACAAGGAATTCCAGTGGTTGTTCGGTAGGAGACCGAATATGTGAATGATGTTAGAGAATTAGAGTATTCGTGGAATGCTGTCAGGAGAATTTAGAAGAATTTGACGGGTTGGTTGAGCAAGATCATGTCAGCAATGAAGAAAGAATTTCATTGGGGTCTAGGGTGGTGCAAGAAGCAGCTTCAGGCTAAGTGTGAGTGTCCCACCGCCTGCGATTGGGTTGCAGGAATATTTTCTCATGGGGTTGCGGATTGTCGGTGTATTGGCAAGTTATTGCAGCTAAGGGGAAAGGAGTAGAATAGTAATTGAACATGGGATTTAATAAAGGTGTGCAAGGGTTGGCCTTATCGAATCAGGTTTAGGCTTTGGAATGATTCGAGATTTATGCTTAGTACATAGGTAATTTACAAGTGAAGGAATTCAGTCGGGTGCTTTATCAAAATGGGTGTTCAGGTGCCGGTGAAGCCGTAGAGTTGATTACATTCGGGACCAAGACAGAGTGGGTGACTCTCAACAATGGTTCCAATGGATTCAAAGGTTAGAAGGTGGTGCCCAAGGATTTTAAGTCCACAATATGGTTAAGAATGGAGTTTTTGCAGCAGAATTATGGGAAAGAGGAAATGGTTGGAGTGTTCTACGTTATCTTCGGCGTGTAGAGTAGCATTGGGGTCCATAAAAGCAGAAAATGACTTCGGGTTCATGGAAGGGTTACCGGAATGGGTATACCAGTCAAAGATGTGAATATGCATGCAAGGCGGGCATGAAACGGTTCATGGGTCTAGAAACGAAATGGTCTCGTGGAATGGAGTCACTCAAGGTGAGTGCGGGTTGAGTTGCTATGTGTTGATTGGGGTTATCATTATTCCTGCGGTGAGTGCGAATTGGATTGAGGTACGAGATGGGTCGTGTTATACGATCTTATGGAAAGTTTAATTGAATCTCATTGCGGTATTGTGGCGGTGTTAGCGTATGGGTATTGCGATTTATTTTTCATCTTGATCTATGGCTTGAGCCAAGTGGGGGAGTCTGTTGTTGATAAATCGATTGCGCGGCTGAGTGTCGTATCAGTTTCAGTTTGAGGTATACGGGTGAATCAGTTATGTACTGCAGAGTTGGAATTTAAGGATTTGCATGTATTGTGATTGTGGGAATTCACTCGTGTGTTGTGGTGGTTCTCATGAATTGAGGTAAGTAAAAGGTTTCTATGTGATGAAGTGTTTACCCTATTAGTGGTTCAGAAGTTGTGATGGAATTCTTGCGCTATCTCATATTGTCTTGTTAGGTGCAGTAAGCAGTATGTAACCGGAAGTAAGGATCGAGGTTGCGGTTCGGTGCTGACAAGGATGTCATGAGCTCGGATGAGCAATAAAAAGGTATTTGAATGTTTAGAGTAAGCTGGTGTTGTCTTCAGTGTCACCTGAGATCGGTGTTTGGTGAAACAGGCTTTGCATCCTAGTTATGGGTTCTTGATTTGTTTTACAGCGTTAGTGTGGTCAGTGGTGGATGTGCAGAGTTTCTACCTTGTGTGGAAGGTCGTGGGAGCGTGACCACGGGATGATCGTATGAGTGTGACATGTAGTCACTTAATGGATTGAAGATTTGAGCTGAGTGTAAAGAAGTGTAATATTGCTTATTTGAGAATTAATGCCTGGAAGGCGTTCAGTTCATTTTGTTGTGGATTGTGGGGTGTTTGTCCCGGCTATGATGGTTTTTCTTGTGTATTATGAGAGGAATTGGGTTAATATGGACCAGGTAAAGCTATTATACTAGTTCGGTGCGAGCCAGGTAGACTCGATGTTTGTGGATGGATTTAAATATGATTATGGGATCCGTATAAGTCAGGCGTGTTCATTTTGATATAGCTCTTTTCATGGAATGGTATTAGAACATCAGATGTTGTTCCGTATTCGTTCATCTCATGTAATATTCTGTTGTGCCGTGTGAGTTGGGAAATAACTTGATATTTTCCTATGTGATGAGTTCCCGCGTAGTGATGATTTTATGTGAGCAGGATAGCTCTTGAGATTTAGATTATGTATCGCACCTCAGTTGTGCTTGAGTTTTGTAGCGTATGGCTCTATCAGTCCCCCCCCGAGGATGGTATTGTGCACTTAGCGTGCTTGTGACTGATGTTAGATATTTGTGGTAATGAGAAATTTAGCTCGGTGTGTATCTTCTTACGTAAATTTTATGTGTGTATCGGGTGGCACGTCGCCACGGGTATGTTATTTGGATCGGGTTGCACGCCGCAACAGTGTGATGTTGTGTAAGGTTACCTATATCTATTTTCTTGTGTTTTGCTTCCTACTTTTCGGAAGAAGGTTCATATTAATTGCGTGAGTTGAGTATTTCTTTCATAATTCATTTTCTTTATGTATCACATTCGAGTTGTGGCCTACTGTCACATTGTGGCATCGTGTGAGACTGTTGGTCATGTCTGGGACGATTTGTTACCTGGGCAGTTCATACTGGGGTGAGACGAGTCTATCGGATCAGGGATCAATGCAACAAGGTTATGTGAAATGTATATTAAAGAAAAAATACCATTATTTGGTTAGTAATGAGGTGATGATTCTAGTCAGGAGGGGAGATTCAATGATTTGTTGACTCTGCAGTTGGCTGTGGATTTCTATACATTTCCTCCGTCGTGGTGGTACCGTAAGCGTTATAGCAGGACTTATATATTTGTGTCCTAAGGTACATCGGGAGCATCAGATTCGTGAAATTTTGGCTATTAAAGTTCATGGAATGTCAATATGGTTAGATGATGAATTATGCGGTGCATGGTGCTAATTCAGCAAAGGTATGCAGCCATGTTTTGGTACATCGTGTGGTAGTTGATACGGTGTTCATATATTGGAAACAGGCCTGGCAGAGGATTTCGGATGTTGAAGACCTAATTCAAAGGCCCATTTCCTAAATGAAAGAGGATATCTTCAGATTTGACCGAGCCAATGTACTCAAATGGGTTGTGGTAGCACGGGTAGGTGCACGAGGTGTTGAATAGTGATTTCAGAAAACTCCGGAGAAATTCTTAGCACGTTCGAGGACGAACGTATGTTTAAGTGGGAGAGAATGTAATGACCCGACCGGTCGTTTTGAGACCTAGTGCGTCGTTCAGCGGTTCGAGGCCATGAGCAGCTTCATTTCAGGTGTTATGACTTGTAGGTGTGGTCGGAATTGAATTTCAGGAAGTTTAAGTCAATTAGGAAAGAAAATTCTCAGTTCAGAAGCCTTAAGTTGGAAGAATCGATTAAGATTGGAGTTTTGAGTAAACAACCTCAGAATCAGGATTTGAAGGTTCCACCAGGTTCGTATGATGATTTAGGACTTGGGCGTATGTTCAGATCGGGTTTTGGATGACCCGGGAGCGTTTCAATGCATATTGTAGAAGTCAGCATTTTAGAAGAAAATTTCATAAGTCTGGGTTGAAGTGCATTTCAATGATATTGATGTCCGTTTGGGATTTCGAGTCTGGGAATAGCTATGTATGGTGATTCAGGATTTGGGAGCGCGATCGGAAATGAATTCGGAGGTCCGTAGGTTATTTTGAAGTCGTTTGGCTAAAGATAGAAATTTGAAGGTTTTTGTGAAATCTGACCGAAAGTGGAAATTTGAATATCAGGGTCGGAATGCGATTCCGAAAGTTGGAGCAGTTCCGTAATGTTGAATGTGACTTGTATGCAAAATTTGGGGTCAATCGGACGTGATTTGATAGGTTTCGGCTTCGAATGTAGAAGTTGGAAATTTCAAAGTTCATAAGGATTGAATGGAGTTCCAATCCATTGTTTCGATGTTATTTGATGCGATTTGAGGCCTCGAGCAGGTCTGCATTATGTTTTGGAACAGGTTGGTGTAATTGGACGGGGTCCCGGGGGCCTCGGGTGGATTCCGGGTGGTTAACGAATCAAATTTGAAGTTGAGGAGGAGCTGGAGCTTCTGGTGTCTGGTATGACCGCACCTACAAGGCTTGGGCCGCAGGTGCGGCAAAGGTGTCGCAGAAGCGGAAAAGGGTGGCTTGGCTGGGGGTCGTAGGTGCGAGGTTATTTTCGCACCTGCGAGAGCGCATATGCAGACCAGGTAGCGCAGGTGCGGAGAAGGCTGGGGAAAGAGAAAGCCGTAGGTGCAATAGTTTGGGTGCACCTGCGGGCTCGCAGGTTCGGGCGTAGTAACCATAGGTGCGGAAGGTTTGGAGGCAGTGCGCATTTTTATAAACGAGGTCTTGGCCATTTCTCTTCATTTTTCTCTTGGTTGGGCGATTTTGGAGAGCTTCAAGTGGGGATTTTCGTCATCTATGTCAAGGTAAGTTGTTTCTACTCATCTCAAGTTAAAATACAAGGTTTTATATAGATTTGGTCATGGAAATTAGTAGAACTTTGGGATTTCTGAAAAAAACCTAGAATGTGTATTTTTGGATTTTAACACGAATTTGAGCATGAAATTAGAGTAAATTGTATATTTGAGTTAGTAAGTCTATGGGTAATCATTATCTTCAAAAAATTTCAGAATCCGGGCATGTGGGCTTGAGGGAATATTGTCAACTTTTCGAGCGGAATTGGGAATTCATATAAATTGAATTGTTATAAGTAATAGAGTATATTTTCATTGGTTTGCCCGTTATTTGGATAGTTTTGGAGCGTTGTGCATCAATTTGAGTCGTCGAAGGGGGCTTGGAGGCCGGTTATGAATCTTGGGAGCGAGGTAAGTCTCCTTTCTAACCTTGTGAGGGGGAATTGTTCCCATAGGTGAACTAATTAAATATGTGCTACTATTTGTGGGGCTACGTACGCACGAAATGACGAGAGTCCGTGCGTAGCTACTATTGTGTTTATGTCCGGGTAGTCTAGGACCCAAAAGCGTGTTCTATTTGCCGTACTTGTAATCTTACTGATGAAATTAAAATGTTTTAACCTTATCAAACTTGGAAAATGAATTTCTGGAAAAGATTTAAATACTATTTTCATGACCATTAAAATAGAAATTTTCATTTACTTGAGTACTTGATTTCCCGATGTAGTCGAGGTGGATTGTTTGAAGGTGCATGACTGTGTGTGACCGCTTCGCAATTTATATTCCGCGAGTGATTTCTTCTACTACTCTCATGTGAGCGGGCCGTACGCCACGGCGGGTTAATAGATGCATCTATGGTTCGCGTCGTTCGACCCTTTGACAGTGCACAATTTACATTTATGTTGGTTCGGGCCGTTCGACCCTCGGCATTGCTTGCACAAGATATCTACTACGTACTTGCTGTGATTTTACTTGATTATTGGCTTAGAGATTTTAAATTGTCAGCTGAAATGACGAGGATTTAAGAATATTAAATGTGAAAGAAGTTGCTATTTCCTGTTGCTACTTGTTAAGTTGCCTATGTTAGTCATGCTTAGTGTGACCCTTGATTATATTAATTTGACCTCTAGTAAGTGTCAAAGTCGACCTCCCGTCACTACCTCTTCGAGGTTAGGATGGATACTTACTGAGTACACGTTGTTTTCTTACTCATGCTACATTTGCTGTGCATTTTTATTGCACAGGTACATTCATAACTAGTGGCCCTGCTTGACGCAGTGATGTGGCTGACTTGGAGACTTATACGAGCTGCACCATCCGGAGATGACCCGCAGCCGGCAGAGTCTTCCTCATATGTATTGTATTTTATATTAAATTCCTTGTCCAGTTTGTATTCCAGACAAGTATTGTAGTACATGTATAATTCCTAGAAAATTTACTCATGCACTTGTGACTCCGGGTTCTGGGATAATTATGGGATTTATTCACTATTTAAATTGCTAAAGATTTTGTTGTTTACTCAATGGAAGTTCGCTAATTATTATTTAAGAAAATGAAAAAGGAATGACTTCAAGAAGTTTCAAAATAAAGATTTTATTAACTATTCAAATGATAGGCTTGCCCGACAGTGGTGTCCGGCGCCATCACGACCTTAATGGATTTTGGGTTGTGACAACGTGGTATCAGAGCACTAGGTTCCCTTATGTCACGAGTCATGAGTAACTCTAGTAGAGTCTTGCAGATCGGTACAGAGACGTCTGTACTTATCTTCAAGAGGCTACAGAGCTATTAGGAGTACTTCCCTTCTTTATCCCTCATCGTGCGGTTTGATTCCTTTGAGGCTTATGCCTACGTTTTCTTCTTATTCAATCTTACGCGTTGCGAAGCGCTTGCTATGAATCGGGAATTTGAAGAATGGTAATGGTACTACAGATATGATGCGTGATGTTTTTCCATGCATAACTGGTTGGGGCTATTGTCTTCGCTCTGCAGAAGGATAATATATTGTTTCAGCTCAGTAGCTGTTTTTCTAAGGGCTTTGAGGATATACTCAAGTTGTATGGTGCTTATGATCAGTCACCGCACAGTATTGACGTGGTGATAGGAAGTTTGCCCATGTGTTGGGACAATGAATGACTTGAAAGGAGGTCTTCTCAGAGCATGATTTCGAGATTTCAGTATTTTAGTTCCGGCGGAGGAAAGGCAATCGAACTATGAATGTTCAAATTTGGGTTGAACGAATAATAAGACTTGGTGTTTTCAAGCGAGGTGGAATTTTTATCTGTGATGTTTATCGTTATTTTTGATAGAATTGAATATGTTAAGTTCGCCGGTGGTATAGTTTTATCGGTTGCATTGGGTCAGAGTGTTTTGAAGTAATATTGAAGAAGCGGTTGTCAGAGGTCGTGATGTGTGGTGGTTCAGTATTGAATAGGCATTTCTAAGAAAGGCGGCTCGGGAAAGCTGATCTTTGGAAGGGTTTGAAGTTGTGGTGATCTGCTGGTTTAAGTGCTACGAAGATAGTTATTGGCCTAAGGCAATAGATGGGCAGCAAGGAATGAGAGAGGACACGTGGGAAGTGTCAGGTGATGGTTGAATTTCTAAAAGGCCAGGTGTAAGGAAAGGAAGTCAGGTAGTTGCTTGCAGGAGTGAGTTTAACCAAAGCGGGAGAGTGGGAGCATAGCATATGAGTTCTGTGGTAAGATAGATACACCTCTTGAGGGGACGTTTGGAGTGATTTGGGAATTTTAGTGGACGATGATGGGGTCCACAGGCTAAAATTGAAATATTGGCTATTTCGGCGGAAGGTTGGATATAACCGAGAGGAGTTGTTCAAGATGAAGAAGGATGCAATATAGCGGTGAATTGGAAGATATTGTCGCGCATTTAGTAGATGTCCATGAGGAGCGGACGGACTGGTAAAGTTGATAAATGAGGAAGGTCGTAGGATGGGATATTGATGTTGTAGAGATTGTGTAGTACAACGTCGTTGGAAGGTGTCAGTTGGTAATTTGCGCAGGAGGGTTATATCCTGTGAGCAGGTTAGCGGTCGTGTGGTGGGAAAGTTTCCGTGAGGAATTCCAGTGGGTGTTCGGTAGGAGCCCGAATATGTGAATGATGTTCGAGAATTAGAGTATTCGTGGAATGCTGACAGGAGAATTTAGAAGAATTTGACGGATTGGTTGAGCAAGATGATATCAACAATGAAGAAAGAATTTTGGTGGGGTCTAGGGTGGTGCAAGGAGCAGCTTCGGGCTAAGTGGGAGAGTCCCACCGCGTGCGATCGGGTTGCAGGATTATTTTCTCATTTGGTTGCGGATTGTCGGTGTATTGGAAAGTTATTAAATCTAAGGGGAAAAGAGTAGAATAGTAATTGAACACGGGATTTGATAAAGGTGTGCAAGGGTTGGCCTTATCGAATCAGGTTTAGGCTTTGGAAAGATTCGGGATTTAAACTTAGTACAAAGGTAATTTACCAGTGAAGGGATTCAGTCGGGTGCTTTATCAAGATGGCTGTTCAGGTGTCGGCGAAGCCATAGAGTTGATTACATTCGGGACAAAGCTAGAGTGGGTAACTCTCAACCATGGTTCCAATGGATTCAAAAGGTTAGAAGGTGGTGTCCAAGGATTTTAAGCCCACAATATGGTTAAGAATCGAGTTTTTGCAGCAGAATAATGGGAAAGAGAAAATGGTTAGAGTGTTCTAAGTTATCTTCGGCGTGTAGAGTAGCATTGGGGTTCATAAAAATAAGAAAATGACTTCGGGTTCATGGAAGGTTTATCGGAATGGGTATACCGGTCAAAGACATGAATATGCGTGCAAGGAGGGCATGAAACGGTTCATGGGTCTAGAAACGAAATGGTCTCGTCGAATGGAGTCACTCAAGGTGAGTGCGAATTGAGTTGCTATGTGTTGATTGGGGTTATCATTATTCCTGCGGTGAGTGCGAATTAGATTGAGGTACGAGATGGGTCGTGTTATACGAGCTTATGGAAAGTTTAATTGAATCTCATTGCGGTATCGTGGTGGTGTTAGCGTATGGGCATTGTGATTTATTTTCATCTTGATCTATGGATTGAGACAAGTGGGGGAGTCTGTTGTTGATAAATCGATTGCGCGGCTGAGTGTCATATCAGTTTCAGTTTGAGGTATACGGGTGAATCAGTTATGTACTGCAGAGTTGGAATTTAAAGATTTGCATGTATTGTGATTGTGGGAATTCACTCGTGTGTTGTGGTGGTTCTCATGAATTGAGGTAAGTAAAAGGTTTCTATGTGATGAAGTGTTCACCCTATTAGTGGTTCAGAAGTTGTGATGGAATTCTTGCGCTATCTCATATTGGCATGTTAGGTGCGGTAACCAGTATGTAACTGAAAGTAAGGATCGAGGTTGCGGTTCGGTGCTGACAAGGATGTCATGAGCTCAGATGAGCAAGAAAAAGGTATTTGAATGTTTAGAGTAAGTTGGTGTTATGTTTAGTGTCACCTGAGATCGGTGTTTGGTGAAAGAGGCTTTGCATCCTAGTTATGGGTCCTTGATTTGTTTTACAGCGTTAGTGTGGCCAGTGGTGGATGTGCAGACTTTCTACGTTGTGTGGAAGGTCGTGGGAGCATGACCACGGGATGATCGTATGAGTGTGACATGTAGTCACTTAATGGATTGAAGATTTGGGCTGAGTATAAAGAAGTGTAATATTGCTTATTTGAGAATTTATGCCTGGAAGGCGTTCGGTTCATCTGGTTGTGGATTGTGGGGTGTTTGTCCCGGCTATGATGGTTGTTCTTGCGTATTATGAGAGGAAGTGGGTTAATATGGACCCAGGTAAAGCTATTAGCCTAGTTCGGTGCGAGCCACGTAGACTCGATGTTTGTGGATGGATTTAAATGTGATTATGGGCTCCGTATGAGTCAGGCATGTTCATTTCGGTATAGCGATTTTCATGGAAAGGTATTAGAAAAACAAATGTTGTTCTGTATTCGTTCATCTCATGTAATATTCTATTTTGCCGTGTGAGTTGGGAAACAGCTTGATATTTTCCTATGTGTTGAGTTCCCACGTAGTGTTGATGTCATGTGAGCAGGATAGATCTTGAGATTCAGATTATGTATCGCACCTCAGTTGTGCTTAAGTTTTGTAGCGTATGGCTCTATCATCCCCCCCCCTCAGGATGGTATTATGCACTTAGCGTGCTTGTGACCGATGTTCGATATTTAATGGTAATGAGCAATTTAGCTCGGTGTGTATCTTCTTATGTAAATTTTATGTGTGGATCGGGTGGCACGTCGCCACGGGTATGTTATTTGGACCGAGTTGCATGCCGCAACAGTGTGATGTTGAATAAGGTTCTCTATATCTATTTTCTTCTGTTTTTCTTCCTACTTTTCGGAAGAAGGTTCATATTAATTGTGTGAGTTGAGTAGTTCCTTTCATAATTCGTTTTCTTTATGTATCGCATTCGAGTTGTGGCCTAAAGGCGCATTGTGGCATCGTGTAAGACTGTTGGTCATGTCTGGGGCGATTTGTTACTTGGGTAGTTCATACTGGGGTGAGACGAGACTATCGGATCAAGGATCAATGCGACAAGGTTATGTGAAGTGTATATTAAAGAACAAATACCATTATTTGGTTAGTAATGAGGTGATGATTCAAGTCAGGAGGGGAGATTCAATGATTTGTTGACTCTGCAGTTGGCTGTGGATTTCTATACATCTCCTCCGTCGTGGTGGCACCGTAAGCGTTATAGCAGGACTTATATATATGTGTTCTGGGGTACATGGGGAGCATCAGATTCGTGAAATTCTGGCTATTAAGGTTCAAGGAATGTCATTGTGGTTAGATGATGAATTATGCGGCGCATGGTGCTAATTCAAAAAAGGTATGCAGCCATGTTCTGGTACATCGTGTGGTAGTTGATACGGTGTTCATATATTGGAAACAGACCTGACAGAGGTTTTCGGATGTTGAAGACCTGGTTCTAAGGCCCATTGCCTAAATGAAAGAGGATATCTTCGGATTTGATCGAGCCAATGTACTCAACTGGGTTGTGGTAGCATGGGCAGGTGCACGAGGTGTTGAACAGTGATTTCAGACAACTCTTGAGCAGTTCTTAGCACGTTCGAGGATGAACATATGTTTAAGTGGGAGAGAATGTAACGACCCGATCGGTCGTTCTGAGCCCTAGCGCGTCGTTCAGCGGTTCGAGGCCATGAGAAGCTTCATTTCAGGTGTTTTGACTTGCAGGTGTCACTCCAAAAATTAACCAGACAACCTCCTCCTCACCCTCAACCCCATTCTACCCTTAATTTCCCTAGAAATCTCACCAAAATTAAGTAATTTCAGATCTAAAACTCTGAAACCCTAAAATTCTCACCCCAGTCGAATTAAAGCAAACTAACGGCTCAAACCTGTATAGGTCAATTTCTCTTGACAAGAGCAATTGATTCACGTGGGTTTGGCTCGTTTCCAAACCCTGCCGGAATCCGGCCAAACTCTGACGAGTCAATCAAATTCGGCCAAACTTGTTCTAAACCTAACCGGTACTCCCTCTCTCTCTTTCTTTGTTTAAAAATAGTTATCTAATTTGGAATTCTGCCTTGAACTCTTAATTTAGGTTTTATAATTTTCTGGACCTATTGTATTCTGAGTGTAGCATGTCTTTCTTGTTGTTAAATGTATTTGTTGATTAATAAATTAGGGTTTTCATGTTTTATTTGACTGTAACCCCCCTCCCCCCCCCCCCTACTGGAATTACTCGTTTAATCCTAGTCTCTTATTTGTTAATTACTGATTAGTTTAGGGTTTCATAATTTTTCTTAGATTCGTTTAATTAGGAGTTGATGAATTAGCCTGTGTTGAAATTATGTACTAAAATCAGTGTTCGATTTGCATTAGTAAATTTGAGTTCGATTTAGGTTTTTCTCATCTCTGTTTCATTCTCAACTTCATTATCCATGATTTCTCTCTTGTAAACTCCTGAATCTTGGCCATTTTTAAAATAATAATTTAGGTCAGAATGTTAATTAAGCCTAGCTTATTATTCTTAGACTGATTAGGTTATGTTTCTTCTGTTTTCATTATTATTAGAGACTGTTTTGAATAAATTATAAGTTTAGTTGTTGATTTTAGTTTTAGATTTTTCAATTTCTTGGTTGTTTCTTCTTATAAAATAGTCTAGTGGTCATTGGGTGTATTAACCAATTAATTTCCACCTTAGCTTTAATCCTGCATGTTTTAGGTCTACTTAAATAGTAATCTACGTTAACCTTGATATTATTTCCTAAGCCCTAAGTTATTAGTCATGAATTCAAATGCCTTTAACTAAATTACTGATTCTCAGTTTAGTTATAGCCTTTGACTTTGACTCTTAGTGTCCCGAATCCTAACCCAAGTCGCGATGGCGCCCAACACCGTAGTCAGGCAAGCCAACATCAATCTACTGGTGAGTTTCTTTTAAATTTACCAAAACATTTCTAACACTTACTCGATTTAGATTTTGACATTGGGCAAAAACGAATACCTTAGGCAATCTTAAGCAAAAATAGTCATAAAAGTCATAATTTAATATTTACATCCCAAAACAAAGTCTACTAATGTGTGTGCCAGGAACTAGTGTCATAAGTCTACAAGCATCTAGTAGAATAATATCAAAAGAATAAAAGTTTGTCTTACTGTCTGAGTAGGTGTGGACAGAAATGGCAAAAGAATAGCTCCAAAGTGCCGCTGGGAGTCACCAAGAGAAGCATCTCACCATGGAGTCTAGACCAGGTATATGTATCAGGGACGAACTCCGGGCTGATACCCAGATGCACCCGTCTCAGAACCTGTACAATTAAGTACAGAGTGTAGCATGAGTACATAAACAATATGTACCCAATAAGTATCTTACCTAATCTCGAAAAAGTAGTGACGAGAGGTCGACGTGACACTTACTAGGGTCAGAATAATATGTTTTAAATGTAAGGCTAAGCAGGGATGTCAATCATGAATAATAATGAAGACATGAACATCAAATATCCTTTACAATTACCTTTACGTGTCAAGTTTTCTAGCATACAAATTACCTAGTTTTCATTTTTCATGGTATTTAACAGATACATAATCACAGAACACCCAACATCTAACAAACACATAACATGCCGTGAACGTACGACTGACACAACGTGAAAATAAATGTGCACTACCGAAGGGTCAAATGGCTCGAACCATAGATGCATCTATTACACTACTCGCGAATCGAACATGCGACGCGGTTGACATAATAGCAGGCTACCCCGCTCACGAATCATACATGCAATGCGGGTCCCCGTATATATACACATAATTAATAGGAAATCAAGAAATTCAGTAGAGAATATATTTACAGAGAAGGTTTCAATATTATAAGTTTCAGATTGTAAACTCCTAGATGTCCGCTTAATAATCCAAGGATATTAGGCAACCTAAATTAACATTTAAGATTATAGTTACGGCACACAAAGCATCCTTGTAAAATCCTAAACTCCCCGACATAACATAATAGTAGCTACGCACGGACTCTCGTCACTTTTTGCGTGCGTAGCCCCCACAAATAAAGACATGCAATTATTTATATTCACCTATAGGGATGATTCCCTCGTACGAGGTTAGAAAGGAGACTTACCTCGTGTCAAGCCTACTTTCCGGGTCAAGAACGCGCCTGAAACTCCAAATTCATCGCCCAAGAACTTGAAGCTAGCCAAACATAACATTAACAAGTCAATCTATGCTCAAAAGTTCCTAATTCTCCTACTTAAATGGTCATTTCAACCCAATTTGGAAAATCCTAAAATACACCCCCAGGCCCACATGCTCGGATTCCGGAAATTTTCGGAGGAAGTACTTACCCATAGCCTAAGGATCAATATTAGATAGTTTTTGTATGATTCCTTAACACATTTCTTGGTAATTTCTCATTTTTGTCAAAAACCTAGGTTTTACTCTAAACCCATTATTTTCACTAATTTGATGTGTTAATCTACCTCAGAATTCAAGTATTAGGCTAAATTTATAGTAGGAATTACTTACCTTACAGTAGCTAGGTCGAATACCTTTCTTTCATGCTCTCAAAATTGCCCAAATATGAAGAAAAGTGTTCAAAAATGGTTAACTCCCGTGTTTAAAACGAAGCTCACTACCTAAAGGCTTTTCACACCTGCGGATCGAGGACCACACCTGCGGTCTCGCATTTACGTGAAAAATATCGCATATGCGGAGAAGGGGAAGGGGGCTTGGCTTCGCACCTGCGGCTCCGCTTCTGCGGAAAGGGGTCCGCATATGCGGAAATGGGCAGCTCCATCAGGAGTCGCACATGCGAGGTTGGGACCGCAGATGCGGTCTCGCACCTGCGAATTGACCTCCACAGGTGCGGTCGCACCAGATCTAGTGCACCGGCAATCATTTAAGGCTGGTTTTTGCCTTGCTCGATGCCCGAATGGCATCTGGGCCCACCCGAGACCCCATCCAAATATACCAACAAATCCTAAATCATAGTACGGACTCGCTCAACCCTTCAGAACGTTCGAAACTACGCTAAATATAAAAATCATACCCCAAAACCTATGGATCAAACTTAAGAACTTTAAGTTCTTGAATTCGCTTTCGATACGTTCAACCTACCTATACTACTCAGAATGACACCAAATTTTGCAAGCAAGTCATAAATGATATAATAGAACTATTCCCGGTCTCGAAATTTTGTTTGGATCTCGATAACACAAAAACACATTCCAAACCTCAAGTTTGAACTTAAGGAAGCCTTAATTCACTTAGGCGCCAAAACGTCCCCGGGTCATCCAAAACCCGTTCCGGACACACGCCCAAGTCCGAAATCAACATACGAACCCACCGGAACCTTCGAATCTCGATTCTGGGGTCGTTTACTAAAAATATTGACCGTAGTCAAACTTGGCCTTTAAGGCCAACCTTAAGGAACTGAGTGTTCTTATACCACTCCAAACTCCTCCAAACCTCGAACCACCTGTCCCCGCAAGTCATAAATTAGTAAAAGAAACTACGGGAAGTCTCATTTAGGGGCATGAGGTCCTAGAACACAAAATGACCAGTCGGGTCGTTACACTTAGGTTAGGCTGCCTATTAATCACTTATGTGTGGTAATTGAATAAGTAATCACACATGATTAGGGGTTATTATGATTTGTTAAAAATCTTTAAAAGTGAATTCTGATTTGTTAATAATCTTTAAAAGTGAATTCTAATTTTTACATAATTGGTTAACTTAGGCTCATGTTCTTAAAATAGACAACCAACTCCTAACTCGAGATAACTAACTAAGTCTAATTACTTAACTAATTGCACATAGTAAAATCATTTGAATTAGTTAGTCTAAGTCCTGAAAATAAACTCACTTAGGTTAAAATACTTACTTTGTTTAGGTCTATTCCATTTCACTTTTAAAGAGGTTTACTTTCAGCCTCTTCCTTAGTGATTAATTATTGAGCTTAGTCTCTTAATTAGGTTAAATTTAGTCAACTTAATAAGTGACTTAACCCTAAACACTAAGGGGTAATTTTAAGGGGTATTTCAAGGTAGTTTAGGAACTTTAAGTGAAGAATGTTGGCTGTAATAGCTCAAGAAACTTATAGAATAAGGATAAACATCAAATAAAATAAGAAAATCACTGAATCAGTTTTTTTTAGGTAAAAACAGTAACTTTTAGAAATAAAAAAGGCTGTAAGATAGAAGAACCTTCTAGAAATGGTACAGCTGTTACAAAAATGCTGAAAATAGGATAAGAATGGACAGTTGTACTTCACTATTTTCAGAATTAAAGGATAAAGAATATTCCTAACATATTCCCTCCCTAGGCAGCCTATATATAGGCTATACTACATTCTGAAAAACAGAAGTAGACAGACAGGATATAAGGAAAAAACTCTCTGAAAACTGATAGAAAGACTTATCTCAATTACACAGAATTTAGAGAAGAATTCAGTCTGAAATTTACACACACACACACACACAGTAGAAAAATCTTGTTATGAAGAATACACCACTACTCTAAAAATATAGAAAAACACTGAAAAATGCCAAAAATGGAAGGTAAGAACATTCTGAAAATTGGTTTTCTTTTGGCTATGGCTTTTCTAGAAAAAACCTGGTTTCTTTGCTAATATTCTTTTCAAAATTCTGGTCTATTCAAGCTGTTATTTCTGGGTATTCCTGCACTGGTTGGTTGTTGTTTAATTGTTGTGTTAAGCTCACAAATTCTGGTTTTCCGACCTTTATTTGGTCTCTTCTTTTGCTGTTCTTTCTTTTTTCTATCTCAAGGTATGTAACGTTTCTCTTGCATTAAATAGAATTTCCGGATGAATCTTGCTTAAATGTCAGTGTTCATATGGGTTTTAGTTGTGAATTTCAGCCTTATGTGTTAATGTGTTATGCATGCTATCAAATGACATTTTGTATCTATGCTTTGGTTTCTCCTTCCTTCTAGCTCCAGCTGTGTTTAAGTGTGTCGTATGTTTCAATTCATAATGTTTCCTCCATGATATTCATATCTTTTCTATTTTTTTTGTGTGTTTATTGAGGTAGCATCATGATATAAATCTGATCACCAGTTGGTCAGATTTATTCCAAAAGATGCATATAGTCAGCTGCACAATGCAAGAAGGGGTGCATGAATCCTGTGATCGAAAGAGGCATCCGATGAGACTAAATTAGAGTTGTATTAGCTCTATTAGTTGTACCTTAGGTGGAGATTTTTACTGCGTTAGAATGGATGTAATATAAAATCTGATCAATTATGTAATAGTCTATTCAATTATTAGCATCTTGTAAAAACAATGTCTATTGGAATTATGTTCCCCCACCCTTGTAACATCTGGGATCTGAGTAGGATAATTAGTGTCTATGGGCCTAATTCCCATTCAGCAGGCTTTATAAGTTGGAAAAACACAAAATTGGGCATGTTGACTCTTTAAGATCAGGGATGGGAAAATTGGGCCATACTGATAGACGGTCTGCTTAAGGCTACCTGAGCGGGTCTGGGCCTTGAGCCATCGAGCCTGGGTGCGAAACCCAAGTGGCTCCATATTCTATTTAACCTTGGCATTAATATAACCTTAAGAATCTCATTAACCTTGCTATGATTTGTAGTTCAGTGATGTTTTCTTGCATAAATTGAACTAGATAACACCCATATTCCTTTAGGCCACGACCTTTCTTACCTTACTAGATTTATGTGGGGTTCTGTACATATTTTTATATATACAGTTCTTATGTTAACTAAAAAGACAAATGTTCAAACTTGTTGATAAATTTTCTTATTGTCATTTAGAACTATAATTCGAAATATGTTAAATTGAATCATGTTTTTGTTTTCTACACTTTGATTCCTTGATGTAGTATTTTTAGTTGGATTGTTTACCTTTTTCTCTTCACAATATTCGAAAATAGGGTTGTCCCGGCATGATAAGTATGAAATTGGGCCAAATTTCACTATGGCCTTAAAATCCTCATCTTTGGGCTTACATATTAGTTGATAAATAACCACAAAAAGTCCAACAACCTCTAGTCCAAAATCCCTCTTTCACTCTTAAGATTAATATTTAAGAAAAGACAAAGAATTCATGAAAATAATAGTTTGCTTTAGATATATAATTAAACCATCATGATCATAGTCATGATTACAGTAATCTCCATTCGGGTTTGCATTTTATGCTACTCGACCACAACTTCAAATAATAATTAAAATCAACACGTTGTAAATTGCGGGTGCATTTCATGTGGCGCATTTGCAACGTGTCCAAAAACGACAAGTGCACGCCATCGTGCCTTGTTTCAGAATAATCCATAAATAATAAAAGCGGCTAAAAAGTAAAAAGGCTAAAATGTACAATAGGTTTAAAATATGTAATTAATTAGATAATTAGGCCAATTATAAACAGTTAAGAGACCATGATAGAACCACGGAACTTGGGAGTGCCTAACACCTTCTCCCGGGTTAACAGAATTCCTTACCCGAATTTCTGGTTCGCAGACTTTTTAAACAGAGACAAAATTTCCTCGATTTGGGATTTAAAATAAATAAATGGTGTCTCGAAACACTGTAAAAAATTTGGGTGGCGATTCTGAGATTTAAATAAATCCCAAAATTGATTATGTCACTTAAATTGGAAAAAACTCCCTTATCCCACCCCTATCGGGAAAAAAAAGAGGTGTGATCGCTCTGGCGACTCTGCTGGGGATCGAACCCAAAATCTCTGGTTCAGGGTTCAAAGAATTCAAGCTTAGAATAGCTATTTTATTTGGCTTTATTATATGATTTTACATGCCTGAACCTAATGTGTTAAATGCCGCTTTTTTACCGCTTTGATATTCTGTGAATTGTATATAAACTGTTACGAAAACCCTTCTTCTCTCTGAGTCTTCTAAATCATCTGGGAAGTGTGCACTTCGTGTGANCCCCCCCCCCCCCCCGCCTCGAGCTGTCCACTCGGGTAAGCCAGGTCTAGAACAGAACCTCAGGATTTAAACTTAGAATGACATAACCTGATGCCGGATCCCTAGTAGGTACGTTTGTTTGCATCACGTGCATTTGACTTAGGGGACTCAACATATGGGTTGGGTCCGTCTAGGACAGATGAACCCGAAATAAAAGACAATCCTGGTGCATCTTACCTGCTATGTGTACATTATTTGTTTCAGCTTGTTTGTTGACCGGCTAAAGAAAGAAAATAACAGAAAAACCAAGATTGAGGTAGGATAGAAAATTTATCCGATTTTGGAAACCCCGATATTTAAAACGCCTCGAAACTCTGCCAAATTTTTTTGAAAGAAAAAAATGGAGAAAAAGAAAATATATTTCGAAAAATGAAAATGAGTGTGTATCATATTTTCAAAATTGCGTCAACATTTCCTGAACTACGCATGTTTGATTCCCACTGGTGTGGGATACATAGGCAACCCTCATCGGGTCCAACCCTATTTTTGCGAAAAATAAAATACGAAAGTTTGTCATAAATAAAGTTAGGTGAGGCCATTTTTGCCTAAATATCCAAAGATGCCCTGACAGAATGTCGGAGGGCTATTTTTGCAAAAATAGCCACTTATGGTCTTTTTCAAATTTTTGACCCAATTAGCAAACACAGTCCTAAAATCTTCCTTCTGAAGTGTTGAAGAGCCGTATTTTCAAAGATGGTCCGTTTTAATTAATTACAATTTTTTGAAAAAATAGCACTTTTTTAGGTCAAAATAAATCATGATTTTTCTTTTTTAACCCATCACTTTAAATAAATGTGCAGGATGGGCACTATTGAAAATATACCTTTCAAAGTTGTAGAGAAAATCCTGATAGGACTCCATATGTGGTGGAGAGACCAAGGTCAGTAGAGGTGCTGTAATAAAAGCTTTTGGCGAGCTCACCGGCCTCTTGAAGATTAAGCCAAGGTTGGACATAATTGAGGCTTTAATACCATTTTGAGATCCAGCGCACAACATGTTCCATTTCTCTGACTTTGAGCTAACCCCAACACTTGAGGAGATAGCGGGCTATGCTGGCCTTAACGGGAATCTCAGGAGTCGATACCCAGTGGCACCCAGAGCTGTAACTCCTCACAAATTCTTGGACCTTCTGAGTATTAGCTGGGAAGTCAAAGATGAGAACTTAGCCGAGGGATTCTTCAAATTCCACTTCCTCTATCGTCGATATGGGGACCTTCGTGGTTTTGAGGCTCAGAATACCAGTTTAACCCACCAAGGGAATCAAAGCAAATGAGAAGCACGACGGGGATTGGCCTTCGTGGTAGCATTCTTGGGTACTCTAATCTGCCCGAGGAGTTATGGATATATAGAGTTAGGACTCGTAGGAGTGGCAGACTTCATGATCAAAAAGTCTAATGGCACTCTTGTACCAATGATCCTAGCAGAAATCTACCGAGCTCTAACTATTTGTCAATCAGGGGGAAAGTTCTTCGAGGATTGCAATTTACTCTTACATATCTGGATGATAGAACACCTTTTCCATTGCCCGGGTTATATGAATTACGGTCTGACTGGTCTCAACTGTATTGAAGAACATGAAACCCGGGTAGAGGGTCATGAGTTTCCAGAAGGTACAGAAGCATGGTTTGCACATTTGGGTTCCTTGACTGCCAACCAAATTGAATGGACATTCGGCTGGCTCCCTGTCAATGAAGTTATTTATATGTCGGCCGAAGTGTGTTTTCTTCTATTGATGGGTCTTCAAAGTATTCAGCCGTATGCCCCACACAAGGTTCTACGACAACTGGGAAGGCACTAAACTGTTCCTCATGATGAAGATTTGAGTCGACAAGTCATTGAACTGTGTCCAAGAATTGCATTCCCGCAAGACAAGGTCTGCCAGATTTGGCATCAATGTAGGTTTCTGGAGCCGCATACTCGAGTATGGGATTTGTCCAAAGGTGAGGTACAGCCTAGCGACACAGCCTGGTACGGTAGAAGGGGAAGAGACCATCAAGAGCCTGAACGGACCACCAAAAGGCCCCACGTACAACAATTCACTGATGAGGCACATGAACAATGGAATTGGTTGGAAAAGGAGAAAGGCTACAGGGCTATGATAAGCAAATTGGAAGCACAAATCAGAGACATTAAATTTGAAAGCAGTTTGCAAGCCGCTGCAAATGAAGGGGAGAAGAACAGATTGGCCAAAGAAAATGAGGCTCTCCGAGCCCAAATTTAAAGGATGAAGATAGCTGCTGAAAATCCGGAGAGGAGAAAAATAGATGAAGGACTTATAAATAGTCTTAGGCGGAAAATGTACGATTATGGGGATGATTTGGACAATGCTGAAGATGAATTGTCAAGAACTCGGGCACAGTTGGCAAAGAATGCGGAAGAACGGATGAAGTTTGTTCAACAACTAAAAGGAAAGTATGACAAAGAAGTCACAAATTTGAGGGAAAAGATGACTACTCATGAGAACGAAATGGCTCACCAAATGAAGAATTTTAAAGCAGAAATGGAACATTGTTATGCATTGATGTCTCGATTGGAAGAAGATTTGCAGCAATTACAAGAGCAAAACCATAAGGCCACCCAAGTTCTGGAGGCTAGTTCCCAGTAGATTGGGTGCTTACTCTAAGAAAAGGGCATCATCAGATAAAGGTTCAGAGAAATTGCTGATTATGTCGTCAAAAAATGCCATGAGTGCGAGGATATGACCAGATCTACATTCTTCGCCGCTGTGATGATTTTTGTCCGTCAGATAATGGATGATCTATATCGCCTCCAAGAAGACATGGCACGCAGGCCCGCGACGAGACCGACTGATGTCCCGCGAACCCCTGGAGTAGTAATAGAGGAAAATTTGGAGTTTTTATTTAATGAAAATTTGAAAATGAAAATGTTTCTTTCTTTTTCGCATTTGTCCCTTGAACTACGTGATGATCTGGTTCACGCAGCATCGTAATACGTAGGCATTCCACATAGAATTCGATCATAACCCCTAAAAAAGGAAACAATTTAGAAGAGAAAAGAGAGAAAATGTTGAAAAAGAGCAAGAAAAGTAAAAATTCAAATCTGGGAGACAACAAAAGCCGGGATGAGACACTCAACTTTTGCAAAACATGTAGAAAAATGTTTAATTGTCTAGGAGCATTGCATACCCCCAATGTGCGATTCCATATGTGTTAAATGCCTCAATCTAATAGTTTTGTGGTGTATGTTGTTTTTTTTAAGGGTTCTGTTTTTAGGTTTTGCAGTAATCTGGATTCACACCCATACTTCACGAGATCTTAAGGGAGTGTTGAAATGACGTCATAAAGTTACCTACCAATTATCAACCCATCAAAGGAAATCCCAATATTGGTTATCCCGACATCTGAGTCAGCAACTGCTGAAGAAAACAGGATACTGCGTTGCCACATGTTAGAGATGTGGGATGCTTGGTCTAACGGTAGAGAACCACCTAGTGTCATCCCTGGTTTTCCCGAATTGATTCCCAGAACAAGTGGAACTTCCAACGTCCCAATAAGATACCCGGCCACCTCGTTCGGGTACCCAACTATGTCAACCCATTTCACCGGAATGCCTTCTGAGGTTCGCCCCCAGGAACTGTTTTCAGGAGTATCTTCCAACATATTCACCGCACCACCAACCTCTGCTACGGCACCACCAACAGTATTCGAGCCAAGCTTCGAGTCGTCAGCCTTTACCTTCTAAATACCACCATTTCATTTGGACACGGCTCATATCACTCCAAACTCTTACCCTCAGCACCCTCGGTATGAGTCTACCATAGAACAAGACAAAACCGTAAAGAACCCCGAGAAAGAAGAGATCGCTCAAAAAATGAAAAGCATTGAACAGAGCCTTAAGACATGCAAGGATTGAGTGGCCAGAAGAGTGTCTCTTACGCTGACTTGTGCATGTTTCCGCATGTTCATCTGCCCATCGGATTCAAGACTCCCAAATTTGAAAAGTATGATGGACACAGAGACCCCATAGCCCACCTGAAAAGGTATTGCAATCAGTTAAGAGGAGCGGGTGGAAAAGAAGAACTATTGATGGCTTACTTTGGGGAGAGTTTAGCCGGAATTGCATCCGAATGGTATATGGACCAGGACATCTCCCATTGGCACATATGGGACGATTTGGCCCGAGACTTCGTCAGACAATTCCTGTACAACGTGGACATAGCTCCAAATAGAAACTCTTTGTCCAATCTCAAGAATAAATCTTCAGAAAGATTCAGAAATATGCTATAAAGTGGCGCGAACAAGCTGCCAGAGTAAAACCCCCAATGGACGAGATCGAGATGGTTAGCATCTTCTTGCAAGCCCAAGAAGCTGACTATTTTCAAAACATGATGTCCGCTATGGGCAAGCCGTTTGCAGAAGCTATAAAGATTGGGGAGATGGTTGAAAATGGTTTGAAAACGGGTCGCATCCTGAGACAGTCATATATAAGAGCAACTTCTCAAGCAATCCAGAATGGGTCGGGGGGTGCAGAAAATAGGAAAAAGAAAGAAGAAGTATTAATGATGGCCTCAAGTCTAAGAAACCCCCGTCACCACCGGGGTTACTTTTCCAGCACCCCACCACATTACTATCCTCACCAAGATGCGGCATATGCCATGATACCTCAGCCTTATCCAGTAATGAATGCCCAGCCTTACGCCCAGTCGCAACAATATTATAACCAGAACTTAGCTCCACCACCCAGAAACAACCCTCCTCACCAAACCCAGTATAATCCACGCCCTCCACAAAATAATTATAACACCCATCCCTGTGAGCCACCCAGAAGGGCTAACTTTACACCAATCAGCGAATCATATTCTAGCCTTTTCCCAAAACTGGTCCAAATGGGTCTGTTACAACCTGTACCCCCAAACAGGCAAAACCCAGAAGCCCCCTCCTACCGACCTGGTACCCAATGTGCTTATCATTCAGGGGCAGAAGGACACGATACTGAAGATTGTTGGACCCTCAAGCGGGCGGTCAAAAATTTAATAGAACAAAAGCTGGTGGTACTGAGGGATGAACAGGCTCCCAATTTGACCAATAACCCATTATCGGCTCACAACAACGGGCCAGTTATTAGGATGATCTGCGAGGAACAAGAGTTCGACCCATCTCTAAAAGCTATCATTTCCATTATTGACATAGAGAAGAATCCCAATGCGGCACCAAAGCAAGTTAGAGATGAAAAGAAAAGCAATGTCACTCCTCAGAGCGCAGGAAAAGTGTGGAAACCAAGACAGGGGCAGGACCTCCTAAAGATGTCGTTCTCTATGTTCCCAGGGCCCCCAGGAAAAAACATTTTGTGTTGAGTCCCCCCAAAATATTGGAGCAAATCAAGGCTATATTGAATGTACCGAATATGTACGTACCAAAGGGGACTTATGTGGCGCAGGGGCTGATAATTTCACCCAGGCTGACTGAGCCCGTGGTTATCAGCTGTGCACCACAGAATCCTATGAAGGACACCACTGCCGTCCCCTGGAACTACAATAAAATAGTGGTAACTTACAAAGGAAAGGAAATCACGGGAGAGGTGAGTGAAACGAACTCGTCTGAGAAGTACCTCAACTTGAAAGAATTGAACAAGAACAAACAGAAGCGTTTTCCGCTTAAAAAGCCAGTCAGTGCTGAAGAGGCATAGGAATTCTTCAGAAAAATGAAAACTTCTGAATACGCCGTGATTGATCAACTCAAAAAGTCCTGCTCTCAGGTCTCACTTTTGTCCTTGCTGATAAGTTCGAATGAGCATCAGAAAGTGCTGATAAAGACGCTTAATGAAGCATATGTTCCGGCAGAGACCACGGCTGAGCAATTAGAAAGAATGGCGGAATGATTTTTTGAAGTCAAGCGGATCTCATTCAGCAGAAATGACTTGCCTCCGGAAAGGGATGCCCATAACAAAGCTCTCCACTTGACCATTAAATGTGAAGGATACTACGTGAAAAGAGTTATGGTGGATGGCGGATCTGGGGTTGACATATGCCCTCTCTCAACCTTGCAGAGAATGGAAATTGGGACGGAGAGGATTAGACCCAACAATGTTTGTGTAAGTGCTTTTGACGGCATCAATAGGGATACGATAGGGGATATTGATTTGGTCCTAACCATCAAACCTGTGGATTTTGAAGTTACATTTCAGGTCTTAGACATGGACACCTCCTACAATTATCTCCTGGGAAGGCCTTGGATCCATGCCGCAGGAGTCGTACCCTTTACTCTCCACCAGATGGTTAATTTTGAACACGAATACCAAGAAATCATGGTCCACGGGGAAGATGAGCAATCAATTTACAGGGACCCATCAGTCCCATGCCTAGAAGCTAAGGAAGGTAGCGAGCACATAGTCTACCAAGCTTTTGAGATCGTGGTCGCAGACCAGTGTGAGGAAGGAACCCCGTGTCCTCAACCCTTATTATCAAACACATCGATCATGGTCGCTAATGACATGATCAAACATGGGTACAAGCCTGGAAAAGGGCTCGGGGTATCTTTGCAAGGCATTACAGAACCTATCACTTTTACTGCCAGTGAGAAATTCTTTGGCATAGGGTTTCAAGCTACTGCCGCTGATGTTAAATGGGCTAATGAACGTAAGAAAAATGGATGGGTCCTGCCTCAGCCGGTCCCGCATCTTGCCAAGACGTTTGTCAAGCCAAGTTACATAGAGGAAGAACAAGAGGCCTTCACGGCCGAAGAAATTGAAGAGATCTGTGGGGCAATGAGACAAATGTTGTATGAGGATCACATGGTCCAATCGGGTGAAGGCTGAAGCACTGCTGAGGTGAAATATATGGGGCCCGATGCCAAGTTTCAAAATTGGAACGCTACTCTATTCCCAGTCAGACGAGAATCCTAGTAGTTCTGCCTTGCCATTCTTTCTGCATTACGAGTTATTTCAGCATGTAACTCGAGTGCTTTTAGTTTTTTGTATTTTAAATTCTGATGTAAACCTTCTTATTTTCAAAATTCAATGAAATGAAATCTATATTTCATCGTCCATGAATCTCTTTCTTTATTCTTCCTGATTTTTGTTATTTTTCTTATCTCTCTTTTCAGTTCTAATAATGCGAAATTAAATAACATGACATGCTCGCGGACTTCATGCCCAGATCTTAATACATTGTCTAACCATGAAATAATGAATCAAGAACCGGAATATGATGAAGATGAGGCTTTTAGGGAAATAAACCGAGAATTGGAACAATTCGAGAATAGGCCTAAGCCAAACTTAAATGAAATCGAGCCGGTTAATTTGGATAGTTCGGAAGAGGTCCGAGAAACCATGATAAGCATTCACGCTAATGAAAGAACTAGGGATCCATTGATCCAACTTTTGTTTGAATTCAAAGACGTGTTTGCCTGGTCCTATGATGATATGCCCGGACTGAGTGTTTATTTAGTAGTGCACAAATTGCCAACTTACCCCAGTTATCCACCTGTCCAACAAAAATAGAGAAAATTTAAAACAGACATCAGTGATAAGATCAAAGAAGAGGTCACTAAACAATTGAAATCCGGTGTAATCCGAGTGGTCCGATACACCACATGGCCGGCTAATGTTGTCCCAGTGCCGGAGAAAGATGGGAAAGTCCGAGTATGTGTTGATTATCGGGATTTAAACAAAGCAAGCCCCAAGGATAACTTTCCATTGCCAAACATCCATATCCTGATTGACAATTGTGCCAAACATGAGATACAATCTTTCGTAGATTGTTACGCTGGGTATCACCAGGTTCTGATGGATAAAGAAGATGCAGAAAAGACATTTTCACCACACCTTGGGGTACTTATTATTATCGGGTCATGCCATTCGGTCTGAAGAACGTCGGGGCGACTTACGTGAGGGCTATGACCACTATTTTTCATGACATGATGCACCAGGAAATCGAGGTATATGTAGACGATGTGATCATTAAATCCAAAACGCATGACGACCATGTGTAGAATTTGAGCAAATTCTTTGAACGTCTGCACAAGTATGACTTAAAATTAAATCCAGCTAAATGTGCATTCAGCGTTTCATCTGGGAAGCTTTTGGGTTTTATAGTCAGTCGGAGGGGCATCGAACTGGATCCAACAAAGATAAAGTCTATTCGGGATTTTCCCCCTCCGAGAACCAAGAAAGAGGTCATGAGTTTGCTGGGCAGATTGAATTATATCAGTAGGTTCATTGCTCAGTTGACATCCACGTGCGAGCCCATATTTAAGCTATTGAAGAAAGATGCGGCGATTAAATGGACAGATGAATGCCAAACGGCTTTTGACAAAATCAAAGAATATCTGTCAAATCAGCCGGTGTTGGTCCCAACCGAACGTGGAAGGCCTTTGTTCTTATACTTGAGAGTGTTGGAAAATTCTTTTGGATGTGTTCTCAGGAAACACGATGTGTCCGGGAAGAAAGAACAATCCATATACTATTTGAGCAAGAAGTCCACAAGTTATGAAGCCAAATACACTCTGTTGGAGAGAACTTGTTGTGCCCTGACTTGGGTTGCACAAAAGCTCAGACATTATTTGTTGGCCTATACCATGAATCTCATAACCAGGATGGATCCTTTGAAATATGTATTCCAAAAGCCGATGCCCATTGGGAGATTAGCAAAATGGAAAATCCTGCTCACTGAGTTTGACATAGTCTATGTCACCTGCACTGCGATGAAAGCTCAAGCCTTGGCGGATCACCTAGCTGAAAATCCTGTCGATGATGAATATCAACCCTTGAGTACTTATTTCCCGGACGAGGAAGTAAATTCAGTTGAGGTAACTCCAGAAGACACTAAAACCTGGAAAATGTTCTTTGATGGAGCCGTTAATGCAAAAAGTGTTGGGATTGGGGCAATCTTGATTTCACCCATGGGACAACACTATCCAGCCACCGCCCGTCTTCGGTTCTTTTGTACAAACAACACTGCTGAATGCGGAGCCTGCATAATGGGTATGAACATGGAAATTGATATGGATGTAGAGGAGTTGTTAATCATGGGAGACTCCGATTTGATCATTAAGCAAGCACAACATGAATGGGAAACTCGAGATGTCAAGCTTCTTTCATATAGACAACATGTGGAAAATCTTATCAAGCGATTCAAATCCGTTGAATTCGAGTATATTCCTCGATTCCACAATGAGTTAGCTGATGCATTGGCTAGCTTAGCTGCAATGTTGCCATATCCGGGTAATGTCCATATTGACCCGTTGGAGATTCAAATCCGAGAAAGACATGGTTATCACAGTTGAAGTAGAGCCCGATGTCCAACCATGGTATCATGATATTAAAAGATTCTTGAGAACAAAAGAATACCTGGATCAGGCCAACGGAGACCAAAAGAGAACCATTAGAAGTCTCGCAAGCAGTTTCTTTTTAAGTGGAGAAGTGTTGTATAAAAGAACTCCAGATTTGAATCTGTTAAGGTGTGTGGATGCCAAAGAAGCTGAAAAGATTATGAACGAAGTGCATTCAGGAGTATGCGGTCCCCATATGAACAGATACATCCTTGCAAAGACAATCCTGCGGGCAGGATATTACTGGATGACCATGGAAAAAGATTGTTTCAATTTCATCCAGAAATGCCATCAGTGTCAAATACACGGTGACTTGATTCATGCGCCACCCTCAAAATTGTATCCTATGTTAGCACCTTGGTCGTTCTTTTCCTGGGGAATAGATTTCATTGGGCCAATCGAGCCGAGAGCTTCAAACGGACACAGATTTATCTTGGTTGATATTGACTATTTCACAAAATGGGTCGAAGCGGTCACTTTCAAAGTTGTCACTAAGAAAGCAGTGGTGGACTTCGTGCATTCCAACATTATTTGTCATTTTGGTATTCCAAAAACTATCATTACTGACAACGTTGCGAATTTAAACAGTCATTTGATGAGGGAGGTATGTGAACAGTTTAAAATCACACACCGTAATTCCACCCCGCACCGGCCCAAAGCCAATGGCGTCGTTGAAGCAGCAAATAAAAACATCAAGAAAATCCTCCGAAAAATGATTCAAAGTTCTAGGCAATGGAACGAGAAATTGCCTTTCGCATTATTGGGATATCGCACGACCGTGCGCATATAGGTTGGAGCTACGCCTTATTTATTGGTTTACGGCACTGAAGCCGTAATACCTGCAGAAGTCAAAATTCCCTCCATTCGGATCATTGTCGAAGCTGCAATTGAGGATGATTAATGGGTCAAAACCCGACTGGAACAGTTAACTCTGATTGATGAGAAAAGAATGGACGTAGTATGTCACGGGCAGTTGTACAACCAAAGAATGGCCCGCACCTATAACAAAAAAGTGCGGCCTAGGAACTTCGAAGTGGGGCAATTCAGCCTAAGACGTATCCTCCCGCACCATGAAGAGGCGAAAGGAAAATACGCCTCAAATTGGAAAGGTCCATACATCATAAGGAAATTACTACCAAAATGGGCATTATACTTAGGGGACATCGAAGGAAATGACCCCGAAACAGTTGTCAATGCAGATGCAGTCAAAAGGTATTATGTTTGACCCTTTTGTGATATTAACACTCCCCGATTGAAATGACGAAGACTTTCATTCTCGCTACCTCAAACACTGTCAAGCTTTTGTAAACCCTTTTGAGCCGTCTATCTTTCTTTCATAACCCTCCTTGGAACCAAAATCGTCAATCAAAAAAAAATCAATAAAAAAAAAGTTCCCTGAACTATGTTTGACTTGATTCCGAAAGGATACGTAGGCAGCCTCTCTCTGGGGTTCAGTCACACCAAAACAAAATTCCACATTTCCCCAAAAGTTTAAGCTGGGGCAAATGTTATGATATGTTCGGCGACGTCTTCGCCCGAAAGGTCCCAAAGTTGTAATTCAATACAAATCCTTTTCACCAAGATCCTGTTCAAGTCCTTCCAATCAATCGACAAAGACGTCAAAAAATTGGAGGATACAGTTATTTGTATTTGATATAAGCAAATGAGAGAAATAAATGAGAGAGTCTTATCGGTGAAAACCCACACGGGCACCGTAAGGCGACAGTAAGAAGAGAAATTAAAATGAGAGATTCTTATCGGTGAAAACCCATATGGGCACCGTAAGGCGACAGTAAGCATAGAAATTAAAATGAGAGTCTTGTTAGTGAAAACTCACAAAAAGCACTACAAGGCGACGGTGAGAAGAGAAATGAGAGAGGTTAGTCGGTGAAAACTCGCAAAGGGCACCACTGGTCGAAAAAGGATAATGGGTCACTGACATGGACACGGCTCGGGCAAGGTTTCTCAATCTCGAGGTAATGGTTGTGATGAATTTCTGAGAGCTAGACGCTTGTTGCAGAGACCGGGCATCCATTCCAAGAGGCATGTCATGTTCATTGAAGGCCGCATATACTCCAGATAAGTCCTTCTTTCCTTTTCCCGAAAGGGATACCTCTTGTTCAAATTCAGTATCCATTCTATCTTTTATTTTCTTTCAATCCCTTTCAGTCTAACTATGTTCCTAAAATAAGACAAAGAAAGGATGGCAAAACTGATTTACAGGGCTCTCATTTGACACGGGTTAACATGCAAAAAGGCACCCAGCCTCGTCAGGGGGCATCGAGTCGATCTCGACTGGCCATATCGGCTGATGTTTCAAACTCAAAACCCTTGAAAGCAGAAAATCAAATTGAAATGCCTATAAAGGCAAATGGAGTTGAAAGATTGAGTCCCACATAGCTAACCATCTCGGTAAAGTTTGAAAAACCGAAGTATTCCAAATGTTCTGAAGTTGAAATGAAAGGCCAATAAAGGTGAAATAAAGTCAGAAAGGTTAAGTCCTACGCGATGAACCGTTGCAGCAGAATTTAAGGAGCCAAATTTCCCCAATGCTCTGAAAGCCCAAAAGAAAAGAAAGTGAAAGACATGCGAAGGCAAAATAAAGTCAAAATGTCGGGTCCCACGTGATCGATCGCCATGGAAAAATCTGGAAAGCCAGGGTCCCCGGGGTTAGAAATGAAACCAATCCCCAGCAAGCAAGCAAGAAGTTGAGATCTTCATCAAAGGAGTCGAGATCAAGCGAGTTGAAAAACCAAGGCCGCAAAACCAACCACCATTTCAAACTGACACGTTCTTTGTTTGGAGGGAACAGGGGTAACTCAAAAGCAACCTTGCAAGAAGTCGGTACAACCTAAGAAGAAATTGCGCAAGGGCTAGAAGTGGCTCTGCAGCGACAACTCCAAAAAGGGAAGTTTCCTCTAAAAATTCTTTCCTGCATTTACTCATCCTCTAAAGATAAAATGATGTTGAAACCAATTCAAACCTAAAGTGGTATAGGGCCTCCAATCCATAGCTATACCTTTTCCAACATAGGGTCCCACTCCCTAGTTGACACCAACATAACCTGGTGATCTTTTCCTGGCAACATCATAACCTGTTGACCTTTTTCCAGACGCCAGTATAACCTGGTGATCTTTTCCTGGCAACAACATAACCTGTTGACCTTTTTCCAAATGCCAACATAACCTGGTAATCTTTTCCTAGCAACAGCATAACCTGTTGACCTTTTTCCAGACACCAGCATAACATGGTGATCTTTTCCTAGTAACAACATAACCTATTGACCTTTTTCCAGATGCCAACATAACCTGGTAATCTTTTCCTAGCAACGACATAACCTTTGACCTTTTTCGGATGCCAGCATAACCTGGTAATTTTTTCCTGGCAACAACATAACCTGTTGACCTTTTTCGAACACCAGCATAACCTGGTGATCTTTCCCTGACAACAACATAACCTGTTGACCTTTTTCAGACGCCAGCATAACCTGGCGATCTTTTCCTGGAAACAACATAACCTGTTGACCGTTTTCAGACGCCAGCATAACCTGGTGATCGTTCCCTGACACCAGCATAACCTGGTGATCTTTTTCTTGACAACAGCATAGCATGTTGATCTTTCCCAGACGCCAGCATAACATGGTGATATTTTTCTTGGCAACAGCATAACCTGTTGATCCTTCCCAGACGCCAGTATAACCTGGTGATCTTTCTTTGACAACAGCATAACCTGTTGATCCTTCCCCAGGTGCCAGCATAACCTGGTGATCTTTTCCTGACAACAGCATAACCTGTGATATTATCCCGACACCAGCATAACCTGGTGATCTTTTCCTGACAATAACATAACCTGTTGATCTTCTCCTGACGCTGGCATAACCTGGCAATCTTTTCCTGACGACAACATAACCTGCCAATCTTTTCCAACATAGGGTCTCAAATCCCTAGTTAATTTTACTTTTAGGCATATGTATCCACCCCCTAGTCTACGTTCACTCCGGGCACACCATTACCGACCTTTCATTGTTGTCATTAATAAAGTAGCATAGATTTTATTACAATAACTCACAAAATTTTCCTAGCAAAAACTGGGGCAGAAAATTTCGTTCGTTGGTTCTTGATTTTGCACAGATTACAAATTTAGGACAATGGATTCGGGATGAACAAAAGAAGAAGTTTCGATCCAGAATAAAAGAAAAGAAGAAAAGAGAAGGCCAAACCCAAAATATGGCAGTGGAGAAGACGTGGACTGCTCAGGACGATATTAGAGTCATCCATTCTGCCTTGATCCAGAAAACAAGAAGATGAAACTAGCATCTGCGGCTAACAAGCGTCAAGATCCAGGTCAGAGTCAGCAAAAGCCAAGACTCAAGACTAGGCATTAGAGTATACAGATAGGGATATTGTAACTAGTAGTTGATAGGCTTAGTTAGTTTTTTTTATGTTTTGCTATTTTGGTGTAATAAGGAGCTCAGTAACGATAACAGCAGCAACAGCCGCAGTGAAATCACAGTTCCCCGGTAGTCCCAGCTACCAAAAACTCCCAGAACTACGCTGACCTGATTCATTTATAGCCAAGGAGGTAGGCAACCTTTGAAGCAAGGTTCGGGCAAACTTTCAAAAGCGCTTCGCATGGAGTATTGGAACGGGTAAAAGTTGTTCATAACTGCTCACTTTGTCTATGCCCGAAAACTCTTCGTGTTTCCGGGCAAAGAGGGGCAGTTGTGAGCATGTAATTTTCAACCTATTAAATACTCTACAAAATTTGGTAAATAATTTATTTATAGGTTTTTGTTGAATTTAAGTGTTTATTTGTGTATTATTTGCATTGTATGATCATAATTCATCTTTTAAAATTTATAAAAAATAAAATAATAACAAAAAATATTTTAAAACTTTTATTATCTTGTATAATTAGGTTTTTGATTTAATGTAATACTTAGTTGCATAATTTAATCATTTTTATTAAGAAA
>MDKI01218865.1:0-15418 GCA_005239505.1 Nicotiana paniculata | reverse complement strand
CATGTAGGAGACTTCTATTCCAACCGGAAAACACTTAAAACTCTTTAAAACTCGGATTTGACCAGACCAGGAACCTGGCTTTATGGCCCTAACGCCTTGATAAAGCTAGGCCAGGCCTGGCATTATGGATCTAAGGCCTGGGTAACGCTAGGCTAGGCCTGGCCTTAAGGCTCAAACGCCTGGATAAAGCCAGACCAGGCCTGGCCTTAAGGCTCAAACGCCCGGCTATAGCCCGGTGCACTCCTCTTCGCCTCTTGAGCGTATTTTCGATGTTTATGCATCCATTTAGCTCGACTTCCATATCCAGTTCACCTACACATGAAATAGACTCCATTATGCACATACAAAGTGTATTTTTATCATTAACGCACATAAAATGTAAGGCATATAACGTGTTAAACCATGAATTCTAGCCAGACATCACTAACCAGTACCTTAAAATTAAGGTTGTGACCTTTATAATCCTTGCTTAATTCCCTTAGTATAGAAAGCATCCCACGTGCACCATCCAAACCTGTTCAGCACGTCTGACATCTGAAACGTCACAAAAAATGTTCTTATATGTATATATTCAAACTGCACCATCTTTCTATCACGGCGACAAAATGTCTATTAATGTCTCTCCAACATCTTGTTGACAAAGGATTTAATCCATAAACTCCACTTTAAGTAGACAATGTCTAAAATATAGTTAATATTGCTGCAACATATGAAATCTTAAATAAAAAGTCCAGGCTTCATATATCTTATACCAATGTTATTACAAACTCCTATTAGTGAATAAAGAAAAAAGTTGATAGATTGATGTTAAAACCAAAAATTAATACTCAAAACATATAGGTTGTGAGGATGAAGAATTAAACATCTGAATAAGGAAAATTGAAGAATGGAAAAAAGTAGAGAAATGAGTACAAAATACTTTACTACTTAGTGATGACATCAAAAAAGTCTAGTCATGTGCTACGAAAACCAAATGATTACCTACAAAATCTTACACAAGAGGATCTCTTGCAATCAACCATCAATATTAGCATCATGAAAATTGAAAAAGACCATTCCACGAAACCAAACATAATAATTGAGATGTTAATGATTCCACACCACTTTGATGGCATACATATGAAACTCATCGTTTGAATTCCCTTGAAGAACATCCTTAAAACCTCCCTCTATAATAGGGAAGAAAATAATATATAATGCTGATTTTTCTCATTGTCTTGATCAAAATTTGAACAATTATGTCCTTCCACAATCAAAGAATAGGTCTCGTGAATGGTATGTCCTGACTGGATGTGCCCATCTGTGTTGTCCATCCTGAATCGGCAAACAAATACGAATGTCAATCATATGCAAACCATAAGCAATCATTCAACATGTAAAGCCACCTTTAGATAAAACTTAAAAATCAAAGAAAATTCACCATGAAAAAAAAAGACAACTTCACGAACAATCATGTCATTTTTTCATATATGAAGCGTTGGCTAATTGGGAGTTGCTTGTAAGCCGGTTCAATTTTTCCTTTAAAAGGTTGTGACTCTTAATGAAGGATATGAAACGTTGGCTATTTGGAGAGTTGTTTTAGACGTTAGGTTATTACTAATTGTGTATTTATGTGATTTATAAGGGTTCCCTTGTAATACACGCTTTGTAAAGTAATATTAATATTATTAAAATCAAATTCAAAATAAGTAATTATACATAAAAGAATAAAGTACAAGTTTCTATGAATGATCTATGTGGATCGGCGTACTGTGACTTGTTAATTATCGAGGTCAAGATAATTGGTTATCGTTTAAACCTACAAAGATGAATAATCAAAGTTTAATTAGATACATTGCAATTAGTTTACTTATTTGATTTTATAAGGTATAACCATGTAACGAAGCGTATCTCACCTAATTCTTCCATATAGACGATATTCTTGGTGTATACTAGCTCCTTGTAAAGAATGGTTGTGATTGTTGTCATTACTTTTTTTTTTTTAATAAGTTAGGTTATTTAAAAAAATATTTATGTAATTTAACTTTTTAGTTTAGGGGCTCCCATAAAAGTGTTGCATTATTTTTACTATTATGTTGGCGTGTCAAATAAATAACTTTGTGGATATTTTATAGAAAAGTATCAAAAGAATGAAAAGTCATTTCTTTCTGTAGATTAAGGAAGTGATGATTTATTACTTTTATCTCTGTACTTTGAACGGTTATGTATTGATGAAGGGGTATGAAGCACTGATTTAGGGATGTTTGTAGCGTTATATTTTTAAAATTTTCTAAATAAATTTTAAGTCATTTAGAAGGGTAATTTGGTAATTTAAATTTTTACTTTTGAGCTTCCCACGTTTATAATAATATGTATTAATATCATTGCATGAAGGGTATTTTCATGCTTGAGTGAAAGTGAAGCTATGCACGAAGGGCATTTCCGTGCTTGTTATTATATTATTATGTGAGGATGAGAGTAAAAGTACGAAAGGTAATGCCGTACAGTTTTGTTGATTTCATTACTATTTACCTTGATATTCAAAAATTGAGCTTGGCTTTGTGGCTTCATTATTTACTTCTGAAAGGTTGTTCAGAGTTGTTGAAATACTACAAGTTGAGGCTTACTCAGTGACATTGTACTTTATGTTTCCGTTTTATGTCCCTTTAACTTGTGTACTTGTTATCCCTTTTACTTATCATTATCCAATTGTTATATGTTATTATTTACTTGTTATTTTGTGTTGCTCCTTGATATATAACTGCACAAGTTTATTGTAGGTGTCTTGTCTTAGCCTTGTCACTACCTCGTCGGGGTTAGGCTTGGTACTTACTGAGTATATTTGGTTGGTTGTACTCATACTACACTTCTACACTTCTTGTGCAGATTCAAGTGTTAATACTAACGGAGTCTCGAGAGGTGCTTTGAGGATACCGGACGGGTGATTCGTGGTAGAACTGCATTCCGTTCGCAAGCCTAGAGACACCTTCCTATTTCTGTTGTACTGTTGCTACTTTTCAGACACTATTGTATTTCTTTCAAAACAATGTATATAGTAAACTCTAGAAACTCATGTACTTGTGACACCATATCTTGGGAAGGTTAGCATTAGATGTTGGTTTTAGATTTATTATATATATCTCCGAGTTATTTTTACACTATGTTATTGTCCTATTATTAGACGTTTATTGCAGTTCTTCTGCATTTTTTTATTGTGTGTTGGCTTGCCTAGCAAGCGGTGTTAGGCGCCATCACGACCCCGAATTGTTGGAATTTTGGGTCGTGACACTTATCTTTTATTTTGAGGAACCAATTATTATGTTTCATATGTATAAAGTAACAATTTAGAATATCTATTTAATTGAAAGTTTATTATTTTCGATACGCACTTTGTAACATTTGACACAAGATAATTTAAACCATTTTGTCTCTTCATTCGAATTTTCTCTTATGTCAAAGGAATTTAACAACTTATATATAACAAAAGAAATTGTTTTTTACGAAAGAGATTTACTCGAGTCCCTATTCTTCAACCTTGCTCCGCCACTAAGGATATTCGTGCATCTCGCATTCATCTCCTCTGGTACCTGGAAATATCTCGAAACCTGGTGGGATTCGGATGACTCCTCACCTTTATCATCGTCACTCTGAAAGGGAGAAGGCATCGGTTTCTGTAATTGCTATTTATTGGACTCTTTCTCTCTGGTGCTGGAAATAATTACCGCATTCATTCCACTCGTTGCCGGTTGGTCTCCTCTTATTTGCTTGATTTCTTTTGGAGTGGGAAATTTCAATAACTGGTGATATGTCAAGGGTACGAACTTCGTGTATCCACGACTCCCTGAGGATGTCACGACCTGAATTTTTCACCGTCGGGACCGTGATGGCGCCTAACATTGAACCCGCTAGTCAAGCCAACAATAATTTTATTTACCTTATTCATTTATTTTTAACAGTAACAGGTGATGTACAAATCAACGGGAATAAAAGTGCGAGAGAAAACAAAGTCTAACAACTTAATTAAATGTCATTACGAAAATCATAATACTAAACCCAAATTTGGTGTCACAACTTCACGGACTGTCTATGAATACTACATATAAAGGTCTGAACAAAATAAATACATCTGTCTCAGAATAAAGAAGGACGGAGTGGAAATAAAGTAAGAGGGGACGCCAAGGCCTGCGGACGCCTGCAGGACTACCTCGGAATCTCCAAATGGACTGAAGGTAGCCTCCTCACTCTAAGGTTGTAGGGTCCTGTACCGGGATCTGCACAAAAGTGTTGAGTCTAGCATCAGTACAACCGACCCTATGTACTGAGTAAGTGTCGAGCCTAACCTCGACGAAGTAGTGACGAGGCTAGGACACGACAACCAACTAAATCTGTGTAGTTTAATCATATACGGATAAAATAATAACAACAAGAAATAAACAGCTAAATACGAAGAAAGGGGAACATGTTGAGGGGAGGAAATATCAAATAATGGAAATAACGAAGTAAAGCGACATATTAGATATCAATTTAAGCAACGGAAGTAACAACAAAAAAACAAGTGTACGGCACCCTTCGTGCTTTTACTCTCATCCTTACCAAATAATAAATAAAATACACGGCATCACCCTTCGTGCTTTTACTCTCATCCTTACAATAAATCAATAGAAATGGCACGACATCACCCTTCGTGCTTTTAATATCATAATATGGCACGACATCACCCTTCGTGCTTTACACTCTTCCTCACCCAAACAAATCAATAACAACAATCCGGCAAGGAAATTAACAATACAAACCACAATAATAAAGCCATAACGTCCTGATAAGGGAGTCAACAGTAGAATCAATATCATCCCGGCAAGGGAAACAGCTATAACAAATCTCACCTAGTTACTCAGTTTCACGTAGTAGTTCTCAACTTGAACCAATACTCAACAATGATCAATACCCAAGAAAACACCACCAATATAGATGTCAAATTAAACTCAAGTAACGCTTAATGAAAAATCACATAAATCACATTATTCGACTCACGGCATGCTTGACACCAACTATAGATACTCGTCACCACACCTATATGTTGCACATTATACTAACACATAGCAAATAAGACATAATACATATTCCCTCAAGCTAAGGTTGAGCCCAAACACTTACCTCGAATTCCACGAGCAAACTCAAGACTCAATTACCGCTTTCCCTTTAGAATTCGTCTCCAATTCAATTGTATCTAGACATAATCAGCTTAATAATATCAATAAATGCTAAATAATTCAACCTCAATGCTTAATTATGAGTTTTCTATCATTCTTCCCAAAAAGTCAAAAATTGACCCCGAGCCCGCTTGGTCAAAACACGAGGTTCGGACCAAAACACGATCACCCATTCACCCACGAGCCCGAATATATAATTAGTTTCGGAATCCGACCCCAAATCGAGGTCTAAATTCCCAAATTTATAAAATCCCCAATTCTCCTAAAATCCCTAATTTCTCCCCTTCAAGAACAAGATTTAGGCCTAGAAATCTAATGGGCGTTAATGAAAAATGAAGAAAACGAGTTTAAGAACACAAACTTAGAACTTGGTGGTGAAATCCCCCTTCAAAAAATCGCCCCTAAGCTTCCTTGATTTTGAAAATATGAAGTTATTGGTAAAATCTCATTTTTCTACTGTTTTAAGTGCTGGGCGACAGTACTCAGTGCATTCGCGTGAGCACTGACGCGTTCGCGAAGGGCATCCTTTTAGAGGACTTATGCGATTGCAGGAGGAGTTGTGCGTTCACGAAGGTTTAGCCCTGACCCGCCTTCGCGTTCGCGTATGAGGGGTCGCGTTCGCATAGCTCTCCTAGGTTCCTGGCCAGCCCCACCCCCCTCCCCCCTATAACTGTGCGTTCGCGTTTGACCTGGTGCGTTCGCATAGAGTAATTTCCCAATGCTCCGTGTTCACACCCCAGGTGTATGCGTTCTCATAGAGAAACTCCCAACCCCAACCCCACTTACTCTTCACATTCGCGTGGGTTACCACGCTTTCGCGTAGCACAAAACACCAGACACCAGCAAACAGCATTCTCACCAGATTTTTCTAAGTCATAACCACTCCGATACCTATCCGAAACTTACCCGAGCCCTCGGGACTCCAAACCAAACATGTACACAACCTTAAAAACATCCTACGGACTTACTCGTGCGATAAAATCACCAAAATAACATCTTAAACAACGAATTTAGCATAAAAATCAAAGGAAAATCTCAAGAACTTTCAAAGTTTCAAATTTCACAACTATGAGTCCAAATCACGTCAAATGACCTATATTTTTTACTAAATTTTACAGGCATCACTTAAATACCATATTAAACCTGTACCGGGATCCGGAATCAAAATACGGGTCCGATACCATCAATTTCAAATATAATCAAATTTTCAAAAACTCTTATAATTTCAGTAAAACAATTTTTTTCAAAAAATCATTTCTTGGGCTTGGGACCTCGGAATTCAATTCCGGGCATACGCCAATGTCTCATATTTTTATACAGACCCTCCGGGACCGTCAAATCATGGGTCCGGGTCCATTTACCCAAAATATTGACCGAAGACAACTTAAATTCAATTTTAAAGGCAAAATTAGCATTTTTCTCAGTTTTTCATATAAAAGCCTTCGGGATATATGCCCGGACTGCGCATGCAAAATGAGGCGAGATAAAAGAGGTTTTCAAGGCCTTGGAATATATTTTTGACTTATAAAAAGAGAGATGACTTTTTGGGTCATCACATTCTCCACCTCTAAGACAAACGTTCGTCCTCAAACGAACATAGAAAGGTAACTGAATCGGGGAAAAGATGGGGATACCGGCTCCGCATATTGGACTCAGACTCCCAGGTAGCTGCCTCAGCAGGCTGACTTCTCCACTGAACACAAACTGAAGGATGACTCTTCGATCTCAACTGACAAACTTGCCGGTCTAATATGGCTACCAGTTCCTCCTCATAGGTCAAATCTTTGTCCAACTGGACACTGCTGAAGTCTAACACATGGGATGGATCGCCGTGATACTTCCTAAGCATAGACACATGAAACACTGGATGCACAACTAATAAATTCGGTGGCAATGCAAGTCTGTAAGCCACCTCTCCCACTCTATCAACGATCTCAAACGGCCCAATATACTTAAGGCTTAACTTGCCCTTCTTTCCAAATCTCATCACGCCCTTCATGGGCGACACCCGAAGCAACACCCGCTCTCCGACCATGAATGCCACATCACGAACTATGTGGTCGGCATAACTCTTCTTCCTGGGTTGAGCTGTACGAAGTCTATCCTGAATGATCTTAACCTTATCCAAGGCATCCTGCACTAAGTCTGTACCCAACAACCGAGCCTCTCCCGACTCAAACCACCCAACCGGCGATCGACACCGCCTACCATATAATGCCTCATAGGAAGACATCTGAATGCTCTACTGATAGCTGTTGTTGTAGGCAAACTCAGCTTATGGCAACAACTGATCCCAAGAACCTCCAAAGTCAATGACACAGGCTCGTAACATATCCTCAAAAATCAGAATAGTACGCTCGGACTGTCCGTCCGTCTGAGGATGAAATGATGTGCTCAACTCAACCCTCGTGCCCAATTCACGCTGAACTACCCTCTAGAAATGCGAGGTAAACTGCGTACCTCGGTCAGAAATAATAGACACGGGCACACCATGAAGAGGAACAATCTTCCTAATGTAGATCTCTGCCAATCTCTCCGAAGAATATGAAACTTCCAAAGGGATGAAATATGCTGACTTGGTCAGCCTATCCACAATAACTCATACTGCATCGAACTTCCTCTGAGTCTGTGGGAGCCCAACAACGAAATCCATGGTGATACGCTCCCACTTCCACTCAGGAATCTCAATCTGCTGAAGAATCCACCAGGCCTCTGATGCTCGTACTTAACCTGCGGACAATTCAAACACCGAGATATATATGCCACAATATCCTTTTTCATCCTCCTCCACCAATAGTGTTGCCGCAAATCTTGATACATCTTTGCGACGCCTGGATGAATGGAGTACCGAGAACTATGGGCCTCCTCTAAAATCAACTCACAAAGTCCATCCACATAAGGCAGACAAATACGACCCTGCATCCGTAAAAATCCATCCTCACCAACTGTAACCTGTTTGGCACCACCGTGCCGCACGTGTCCCTAAGGACACACAAATGAGGATCATCATATTGCCGATCTCGAATACGATCAAATATTGAAGAGCGAGCAACTGTATAAGCTAGAACACGGCCGGGATCGAAAACATCCAATCTCATGAACCAATTGGCTAAATCCTGAACATCCAAAGCAAGCGGTCTCTCCCTGACTGAAATATATGCAAGACTACCCATACTGGCTGACTTCCTACTCAAAGCATCGACCACCATATTGGCCTTCCCCGGATGATATAAGATGGTGATGTCATACTCTTTCAATAACTCCAACCATGTCCTCTGTCTTAAGTTCAACTCTTTCTGCTTGAAAAAATATTGCAAACTCTTGTGATCCGTGAACACCTCACATGACACGCCATACAGATAATGCCTCCAAATCTTCAACGCGTGGACAATGACTGCAAACTCCAAATCATGAACTGGATAATTCTTCTCGTGGATCTTCAACTGACGCGAAGCATATGCAATAACCTTGCCATCCTGCATCAACATTGCACCAAGTCCAACCCGAGATTCATCACAATACACAGTATATGGCCCTGAACTTATGGGCAAAACCAACACCGGCGCCGTAGTCAAAGATGTCTTGAGCTTCTGGAACGCCTCACACTCTTCTGACCACCGGAACTGGGAATCCTTCTGAGTCAACCTGGTCATCGCTGCTGCAATAGACGAAAACCCCACCATAAACCGACGTTAATATCCTGCCAAACCCAAGAAACTCCGAATCTCTATAGCTGATGTGGGTCTAGGCCAATCCTTGACTGCTTAAATCTTCTTAGGAACCACCTGAATACCCTCCGCTAATACAACATGACCCAGAAATGCAACTGAACTCAACCAGAACTCACATTTCGAAAACTTGGCATATAACTGACTGTCCTTCAGAGTCTGGAGAACGACTCGAAGGTCTTGCTCATGCTCCTCCTGGCTGCGGGAATAAATCAGAATATCATCAATGAAGACAATCACGAAGGAATCCAAATAAGGCCTGAACACTCGGTTCATCAAGTCCATGAAAGTTGCTGGGCATTTTTCAACCCGAATGACATCACTAAGAACTCATAATTCCCGTACCGAGTGCGAAAAGCTATCTTAGGGACATCAGATGCCCTAATCCTCAACTGATGGTAGCTAGATCTTAAATCAATCTTCGAAAATACCTTGGCACCCTGAAGCTGATCAAACAAATCATCAATCCTCGGCAACGGATACTTATTCTTGATGGTAACTTTGTTCAACTGTCGATAATCTATGCACATCCTCATCGACCCATCTTTCTTCTTAACAAACAACACCGGCGCACCCCAAGGCGAGACACTTGTCCTAATAAAGCCTTTATCAAGCAAGTCCTACAACTGTTCTTTCAACTTCTTCGACTCTGGCGGGGCCATACGATATGGCAGAATAGAGATGGGCTGAGTGCCTGGAGCCAAATCAATGCAAAAGTCAATATCTCTATCGGGTGACATACCCGGTAGGTCTGTAGGAAACACCTCTGAAAACTCACGGACAATGGTCACAGACTCCATAGAAGGAACCTCGGCACTAAAATCACGAACATATGTCAAATAAGCCAAACACCCCTTCTTAACCATACGTCGAGCCTTCATATATGAGATAACCCTGCTGGAAGAATGACCAAGAGTCCCTCTCCACTCCAGTCGAGGCAACCCCGACAATGCTAAGGTCATGGTCTTGGAATGACAGTCCAGTATGTCATGATAAGGACAACCAATCCATCCCTAAAATAACATCGAAATCTACCATATCAAGGAGTAGAAGATCTACACTGGTCTCAAGACCACCAATAACCACTACACACGAATGGTAGACACGATCTACCACAATAGAATCACTCACCGGTGTAGACACATATACAGGAGTACTCAGAGAATCACGAGGCATAACCAAATAAGGAGCAAAATAAGATGACAGATAGGAATATGTAGACCTTGGATAAAATAAAACTAAAGCATCCATGCTGCAAACTGAAACCATACCTGTGATAACTGCATCGGAGACCTCAGCCTCAGGTCTGGCTGGAATAGCATAACATCGGGGCTGGGCCCCACCAATCTGAACTACATCCCTAGGACGGCCTCCTGCTGGCTGATCTCTACCTCTAATAGCCTGGCCTCCACCTCTAACTGCATGACCTCCACCTCTAACACCTCGACCCCCACCTCTAGCTGGCTGAGCGGGTGGTGGAACATCTGGTGCAGGAACCATGGCATGAGAACCCTAGTGCTGAGAACTGCTCGAGGGAAAAATCTAGCAATGTGCCCCGGACCACCACAAGTATAACAAGATCTCGGCTGCTGAGACTGCTGGCCCTGAAACTGACCCTGACGACCTGAGTAACCACCCTGAAAACTCTGGAGCGGCGGTGCACTAATAGGAGCTGGTGGTGCACTGTAGGGAAACTGATCAGAATACTGCATGTGGGAACCACGGCCACCTGGAGCACTGTGAGAAACTTGAAGTGCTGACTGAAACAACCTAGGAGGATGGCCCCTACCAAAAGAATCCCTGCCTCCAGATGAGACACCACTGAACCGACCAAAATGATGAGGCCTCTTTTCAGACCCCTGACCACTCTCCTGTGACAGAACCATCTCGACTCGTCTGGCCACATTGACTGCATCCTAAAAGGAAATATCACTCTCTGCCTCTCTAGCCATCTACAATCTGATCGACGGAGCTAGTCCCTCAATAAACCTCCTCACCCTCTCTCGATCGATGTGAAGTATCAAAATAGCATGACGGGCCAAGGTAATGAATCTGGTCTCATACTGAGTAAGGGTCATAAAACCCTGCTGGATACGCTCAACTGCCTCCGATAATCCTCTCTGTGAGTGATAGGGAGAAACTTCTCCAGAAACAAATCGGAGAACTGGTCCCAAGTCAAAGTTGGTGATCCAGCTGGTCTAGCCAAACAATAATCTCTCCACCAAGTCTTGGCGGGGCCTGACAGATGAAAAGTAGCAAAGTCGACCCCATTAGTCTCCACTATCCCCATGTTCCGTAGAACCTTGTGGCAGCTATCCAAGTAGTCCTGGGGATCCTCTTAAGATGCACCTCTATAAGTAGTAGTAAACATCTTGGTCAACCAGTCCAACCTCCACAAAGCATCAGTAGACATAGCTGCTCCATCATCGGTCTGAGCCACAATACCCGGCTGAACTACCCCAGCTGTCTGAGGTGTTGGAGTCTGAAACTGAGAAGCCAACTTCTCCGGAGTGCGAGTAGCGGGAGTCTGGGCTCCTCCCTCAGCCTGTGAGAGATGGGTGGTGATGTAGGAAGTAAACCTGCCTGGGCAACGCTCTCTATGAGGCCCACTAGACGGACCACAGCATCCTGGAGTACCGGGGTGGCAATGAACCCCTCGAAAACCTGAGTTGGTCCAACCAGAACTGTCTGGGCAGGAACCTCATCAGCAAACTCTACCCGAGGCTCCGCCACTGGGGCTGCTGCTCTGGGCTGAGTTATGCCCCTGCCTCAGCCTCTAGCACGGCCTCGGCCCCTCGTAGGAGCTGCAACTCGAGACTTGGGTTGTTGATCAGTGGATGAAGAAGCACGTGTTCTTGCCATCTGCGAGCAAATAGAGTAGAAATTCAATTAGTGTTGAGAATTCAAATCGCACGACAGAGAAGAATAAATGTGAAGTCATTCCTAAACTCTGTAGCCTCTGGGGGATAAGCACAGACGTCTCTGTACCAATCCCTCAGACTCTACTAAGCTTGTCCATGAATTGTGAGACCTAAGCAACCTATCCCACCGTGGGGACCGTTATGGCACCTAACATTGAACCCGCTAGACAAGCCAACGTTAATGTTTATTTACCTTATTCATTTATTTTTAACAGATAACAGGTGAAGTACAAATCAGCGGGAATAAAAGTGCGAGAGAAAACAAAGTCTAACAACTTAATTAAATACCATTACGAAAATCATAATACTAAACCCAGAATTCGGTGTCACAACTTCACAGACTGTCTATGAATACTACATATAAATGTATGAACAAAATAAATACATATGTCTCAGAATAAAGAAGAACATAGTGGAAATAAAGTAGGAGGGGACGCCAAGGCCTGCGGACGCCTGCAGGACTACCTCGGAATCTCCAAATGGACTGAAGGCAGCCTCCTCACTCTAAGTTTCGTAGGGTCCTGTACCGGGATCTGCACAAAAGTGCAGAGTGTAGCATCAGTACAACCGACCCTATGTACTGAGTAAGTGTCGAGCCTAACCTCAGCGAAGTAGTGACGAGGCTAGGACACGATGTCGCGCCCCCCTCTTTCCTCCCCTTTCGGATCGGTCAGGGTATTTGACATTATTGGGACAACTCGTTTACTTTTGGGAAATGGATAAGGAATTGAAGAGTCGCCACCTAATGATCTTAAGATGCGTTAGGGCACCTACTAAAGGTTATTTACAAACACATATTATATAACCATAGATAGGGTAAGGGCTTGAAATTACTTCAAGGGGAAGGTGTTAGGCACCCCTCGAAGTCCACAACTGTGGTTCCCGGCCCAAACAAACTTTGTGAACATATAGCATATAAGCAATAAACACATAGGTAAATAGGTGAAGGTTTTGAGAATATTTGCAGTCCAAGCACACACATGTGCTTAAGTTTAAAAGATTCAAAGTCTAAGCACATATACAAAATTCCGGAGGTTTTACAATCTAAACACACACGTGTAAGGGATAAGAGGGTCCTAGGTTGTTTATCCTATAGGATCACATCAGTACAATGCCCGGTAATCACTCCTCAGAAGAGGGCCTACACATGGCATTAGCGCACCGGATATCACATCCATGTCTACCCTTCCCGCCCCTTAGTGGTTATTAAGCGAGTTTATTTAACGACCTCTATGCGTGCTGTTACCCGTCCCTTCTTAATGGCCCTGGAGGAATTTAGGACCTCTAAATATAGGCAGTTCTAGATAAAACCCCTAAGGTTAAAAGGATAAAATTCTAAGCGACAAGCAAGAACAAATAGGACTTTACAAATAAATGCAGGAAAAGCAGTTAAGAGGCTCAGATTTACCTCCACGGATAATGCACATAAGCAGCACGTCTAAAACACAACCAAGAGGAAGTTTTATTAGACAGAGTCCTAAGACAGGATATCTAAGTGAATATCAATGCACGGAAGTATGCAACTTGTTTATAAACTCAATAGCAAGGACTTAATCAGTTTCCCTACTGATTTTAAAACCTGTTAGCCTTTAGACAGTAAATGCAATCAAAACAATATTCATCTTCTTTAAGAGATTGATTACCTAAGGCTTTCCTAGGCGTGGGGTTGTCCGTAGTAACTACCAGAACTATTAGACAGTTTAGAGGTTGTTTTACCTAAAACATGTTGTTCTAAATTATGTAAATCTGAGAATGCAGAGATAGTTACCAATTTCTATTAAGAGCAGACATGATAATCATATGCGAGGCTATCTTATACCTTTTCATGATTCAGTAGTTTAAACTAGGCGTAGTTAAGTAAATGTAGACGAAATCCTAGAGCATGGTATCTAATATGCACATATAAATGCAGGATGGCTAGGACATAATTTCAGGATGCACAGGATTCCTAAAGCATGATTTCTAAAATGCACAAAGAGTTACAGGATGATTGGGACATGTTTTGAATGCACACGAGTATTAATTTTATCACCCTAGGAACATGATTTCTAAGTGGTAGGCATAAGCATAAATTAAGAACATGTTGTACGTTAAAGCAGTAACATGAAAGCCTTAAAGACATGATATCTATGTTTGGCATGGTTTGAATGAACATGTTAGTCCTAAGCATGAATTCTAATGCAGATATAGGGAATGTAAAGCCTAAGGCATGATTTCTACCTAGTGGCATTGATAAGATCATATAGCTATCCCCCCATTTCACTAGCCATCCCCCAATATTCATTTACAGTAATTATTACAGACCAGCTGAATAAATTACATAAATAGATAAAGGAAAAGAAGAAGTTAAACTATAGGGAGCCTGAAAACAGGCCCAGATTCCCAGAACCTCAAGTGCCTAAATGTTTCATAGCCTTTCTTATATCCGGGTGTGTCAGAGTTCCCTAAGGATCTCAACGGATCCCGGGCAGTGCTCACACCCAGATTTCATAACCATAATTGAGTAAGTGCAGTGTGGAAGGGCCAACCCCAGTGCATCAGAGTTCAGAGGGATCTCACAGGAATCCCAAGGCAGTCATACACTGGAGGGGTAGAACCTAAGGACCTAAGAGTAGAGTGAGAGTGCTTGACATAGTTTTGAAAAGGATTTAATAGGAAAGCAGTATTTGAAAGAAGGGATTCAGTTGCAGTAGTTTTATAAAATAGGAGAGTTGTTTGATAAGAGTGGTGAAATCAAACGAACAACATATCAAACATAGAGCCAAACAGGTTCAGCAATACTCAAATAACAACCCTTCACATAGGGATAATTGGGGACTGGGGACACGTAATACACATATAATAAACATAAGTCTCTTGCAATTAAGGGGTAGCTAATAGTGTAAATAGTGAGACATGAATTCAGGAATGCTAATTAGAACATAGTCACAGAATCAGAAGTGCTTAGGGGGTTCATGGGATTGGGAGATGACATAATATAGGATTTCATAGCAGCAGTGAGGACATAGAAGCACTAAACATGATTGAGCATAGCATCAGGGCAACTTAGGGTAACAAATCAATAAGGCATACCAGAACTAGGCTACTAGTACACAAGCATCAAAACAGAATTTAGGCATATTGAATCAGATTACAGGTTTATAAGAACATGTTAATCCTAATGAGTTAAGACATAATTAGCATACTAGATGAAGCAATGATGCAAAGAGGTCAATTACATGTTGAACAGCAAAACAATAGATAGAAACAGATCAGGAACATGATAAACTGAAGCAGTAAAAAGAACAGATTGGTTTTGGGACTTAAATTGAAAATCAGAACATACTAGTAAAAGGACGGTAAACACAAAGGTAAAGGGGCAGGATAGCACAATAGTTAGCCTTGGCTTGCAGCCGGCTAACTCAGAATAATAGTAAGTGACACAGAAAGAAAGCAGAAAGCTTTGAGTATAAGAGATAGAGTTTGAACTAATGTGTTCGTGTATGTTTAGTGTCAATGAGAGAGAGCATATATAGTCGTTTGAAACTAGGTAGGATAAGGTAACAATCAAAGTCAGGCAGTGATTGGGGAATCAGAATCA
>ML309876.1:0-22148 GCA_005239505.1 Nicotiana paniculata | reverse complement strand
TCTCTCTCTAGTCTCTTCTAGAGACTTCTGTCTCTTCAGCTCTGATGGCTCTCTTCATCTTCTTCGGCCACCCCTCGCCGGAGACCTTGAAACCTCCATCACCCCTGCTTCTCATGGCTCTCTTATGCTGGTGTTGTCATCCCTAAGAACCTCAAAGGGTGTGAACTTGTCTACTTACACCCATGGTGTTCCTGTCCACTTCAAGCCTCCAAAGCTTGATTCTGAGTAGGGTTTATGACCCTGAGGCTCGAGCCATTGTTGTTCTAGGTCTTTCTCATCTTCTATGAGGTTTTCTGTAAAACCCTAATGTTTGAAACTTTTGATTCTTTTAGATCTACCCTAGATATGTGCTTGTTACGGGTTATTATGAGGTTTTCCTTGAAGTTTTTCTATTTTTTTTTCCTAAAAGGTTCTTCACTTCCAACTAGGGTTTTCTAAAACTGTTCTTAGAAAATGATTTCTTACAATTTTAAGTGTTGACCCGTGTTTTTATCATATGCTTAAATGGTTTTGCTAAGTATCGCTTTTAATCACGATTTATTATGTTAAAACTTTGGTTTTAACCCTGTATTCTAATTCTGTGATGTTTCTATTGAGTTGTTTTTTTTATTTGTATGTGTGTCTGTTTCCCATGAGTAGTTCTTGATTCTTTCTGTGCTGTTTCTATTGAGTTGCTCTTTAGATTTGTATGTGTGTCTATTTCCCGTGAGTAGTCCTTGATTATTTCTGTGATTTTACCCTACCATACTTATTAGGGTTTTTGACTATTCATCTTTTGCCTATATCATGACTACCCTTTGTGATTCTGATTTTGTCTATTACATGTTTACTGCATTCATACTCATAATGTCATGTACTTGCCTAAAGACCTGATTCTATGTGATTCCTACTTTGTTGTGCTATCGAACCTTTGATTATATTGCTTCTTGCCTAATGTGTGTTTATCCCTCTTAAATCATCCTATTCTTTTTAACATGCTTGAATCCCTGAATGATTGTGAGTAGTACTTTACTGATTTTCGCACGATATTCTGATTCTGAATACTTCCTTAAATACATGATTCTTTCCTTTAATCAACACTAATTTCGGATCCATGATCCCCTGTGATTGATACCCTTTGCTGATTTCAGACATTTGAATTATTTTCACGACCTATTTTGTGGTTAATTACACTATTTACTATCTCTTGACATTGTTTCCTTAATTAAAACTTTCTGAACCTAGCCCTAATTACCTATGCTATACCTATTTACACATTTACCTCTTTCCTTACTTGTTACCTGTTTATTACTGTTTGAAGTTAACTCCCTTAATTAAGGGAGTACTTGTATTGACTGATTGCACTATTGATTCCGAGTCCCATGATTGCTGGACAATTGGACTCCTACCTTATTTTACCTAGACTTCAATTTGTTATATATATGCTCTCTTTAGGACAGGCACACAGACGAATTGATCTGTTCAAAATCTCTCTCTCATAATTAAAATCTCTCTGCTTTCTCTTCTGTGCTAGCTACTACTATTCTAAGTTAGCCGGCTGCAAGCCAAGGCTAATTATTGTGCATCTCCTACTTCCTGTTTGTGTTACTGCTCTCTTCACTTCACTGGTATGTTCTAATTTAGATTCCAGTCCTTAAACCAACTTGTTTCTATCACTGCTGTAATTCAGTGTGTTTCTAATTTGCTTTACTTATTATTCAACATGTATCTAGGATCCTGAACTCCCCTCTGCATGTTAAGTTAGGCTTTATTTGACCAGCATGTTTCTGTATACTTGTCACCTGCTTCTTCCGTGAATCTCCATGCCTATGATTGGTACATTAATTTAATCATGGTCTTAGTTGCTTGGGTGTTAATTTAACCTAGTACTTTACTGTACCCCTAATCCTCTAAACCTTTAGGAGTTTCTGATTGTATGCCTATATGTGTGTCTGCATGTTACATGTTTGCCTCACATGCTTTATATTTGTCCCTCAAATCTCATTACCCTTGTCTGTGATTGTTGGACCATCCCTGGTCTTTTGTGTGATGTTGAACTTCTATTTCCCTCTTCAGAACCGTTTTCTTACTTACCCTTTCTCAAAATTGTTTTCTTACTTAAACCCTTTTTTTAAAAAATAAAAAGCACTCTCACATATACTCTTAGAAGTCTAGGTTCTGCCCCTTCTGTGTGAGCATTGCCTTGGGACCCTTGAGCTCCTTCTGAACTTTGACACACAGAGGTTGGCCACTCCACACTGCACTTACTCTTTGGTTACTATGTCTGGGTGTGAGCATTGGCCGGGAGTCCCCTGAAGTCCTTCGGGAACTTTGACACACCCGGACTATGAAAGGATATGAAATACCAAAGGCATTGAGGTTTGGAAGATCTGGGTCTAATTGAAGGCTCCCTATAGAAGTAACTTCTTTGGTTATGTAATTCATAATTCCCGGCCTGTAATAATTTGTAAACAAATATTTGGGAATGGATAGTGAAAATGAGAGGGTAGTTATATAGGTTATCCATGTTAAAGAGTAGATACCATGCTTCTAGGTTTACATTTCTTAAGTGTGCACTAGAAATTCATGCTTAGGGCTGATTGTATGCAAGCATATCATGCATTATATATCTTGTTCCTTAGGTCTATGTTTACTGTTTTAGCATCATATTATGGTATTATCGTTTATCATATAGAAATCATGCTCTAGGATTAAACATTAATATAAACATGTTATTCATGTAAACAGTTCTAATATCAATGTAATGTTGTGGTACACCTAGGAATCATGCTTAGGATAATAATGCGCAAATAAACAAGGCATCCTCGTACTTGCTGCATAGCATGTTCAAATACGGTGACTTTATGCATTTAGAAATCCTGCCTAGGAATTCTGCATACCACCCATTCTGCATCCCTATGTGTGCATATTAGATATCATGTCTTAGGACCTCATTCAACACGTAGTTTAACTACTGATTGCATGAAAAAAGCCCTAAAAAATAGTTTCACCATGTTTTCAAACAACTGGTAATAGTTCTTTATTTTTGCAACAACTAAGTACAACATGTTTAGGCTAACTAACTCGTAACAGTTTCTTTAATAATCTGGGTAATTACTGAGTATTGTCATACGCTTAGGTAAGTGTTAGGTATTAAATCTATTGAAACTGGAAACATACCCCTTTATACCTACTGCTTGACTATTAATGGTTATGATCAGTAAGAAACTGATAAAATTCATCCTCTGAAATCATTAACAAAGCTGCCTCACTATTGCATTCTCACCTAGATATCATGCCTTAGGTTCTGAAGTTAATAAGGCCTTACTTGTGTTTGAGTCTTGCTAATCATGTGCATAATCTGTGGAGGAATACTTGGGCCTCGTATTCGCTCTTATTTGTTTTCCCCTTATCTGAAGTCCTAATTGTCATTGTTTGTACCTTAGAATCTTGTCCTTTAAACCTAGGGGTAAACCTAGTACTTCCTTTTAGGATAGTAGTCCTAGCCTCCTCCAGGACTCATAGGATGGGACGGGTAATAGCACGCAGTGGAGTCTGTGACCAACACATGCTTTAATTACCTTCACGGGGTGGGAAGGGTAGAATATGGATATGATGGCCGGTGCGCTAATACCACGTGTAGCCCCTCTTCGAGGAGTGATTACCGGGTATTACATTAATGTGATCCATATTATTATAAACCTAGGACACCTTTATATGCTAGCTCGTAATCTTCTTTACTGTCTTTCTAAACATCTACATGTTTAAAACTTAAATCCCTCTTATTTTAGCCTTTTACTTGTTATTTGCTAGTTGTACAAATTCACGAAACTATTTGGCCGGGAACCACACTTGTGGATCCTGAGGGGTGCCTAACACCTTCCCCTTAGGATAATTTCAAGCCCTTACCGAATCTCAGGTTAGCAACCTAGTTGTAATTGAACCCCTTAGGTGGCCTAACGTACCGTTAAAATCGTTAGGTGACGACTCTTCAAAATATGCAAACCCCTTTCCCAAAAGGAAAGAGTTTTCCCAACCAATGACATAAACCTGATATTCCGTGAGGAAAAAAATGGGGCCCAACAACATGGCGACTCTGCTGGGGATATCCAGGATTTTACCATTTCAAATTGTTTCGTGAATTTGTGCCTTTATTTTAAATACTTGCACCCTTTCCTATTCCCTATACATTCAGTTAATTGTTTACTTCGGGTATTTACTACTCCACTCGTGCCAAACAAAATACTATAGCAACGCTTGATGAGTGGTTGCGGCCTTCCTATATTATCACCCACTAAATTCGGAAAGGCTTATTTGCGGTAAAACTAGTCGATCAGCGGTGCAGTCGACGGTTTCGTGCCTTTCCCCCTTGAGTTATCCGCCTAAGGGTACCAGTCTAAAACCCCATAGAAACCTTACTCTGTTACACTGTTGCATTCATCATGGTCAAACCTAGTCGAGCTAAAGTGTCGTCCGCACAATAGCTTCTAAGATAGCATTATCCAAAAGTCCACCGGGTTTCCCTAAACCCAAACAAACGCCCTCACATTCTGTGCATTTATTTGGAGAATTAAATGTTTCTTGCTAATTATTGACGATAAATAGTCGAGTATGGTGGGGGTAAGGGCCTAACCTTATTTGCTTTGCAGAAAAATGAGGCACGAAGTCCCCAGATTCGGCATGAGTCGAAGATTGTCAAAAAGCTGGAGGATCTGAAGGAGGATATCTAGCCAGAACCTACCTGTTGTTGGGACTTCGCGAGCTGGGAAAACTGTACAAGGAAAGCAAGAATGTCGAGTCTGGGGAAGGTCCTTCTGGGACCAAGTAGATAGGAGTGTCTTTATTTTTCTATCAATGTACTAAGTCCAACGGCCATTAGTGGCTTTTATTTTTTTCGTCTATCGTTTTGGGATTTGTCTATTTTTCTTATCAATAAAATGAGGCATTTAGCATTTTTAGTTCTCCAAATCAATTTTTCGCTAGGCCTACCTCGGGCACAAATAGGTTCCCAACTTAGGACTCGATTTACATTCCCGCATTATGTGTTTAAATACCGCAATATTCTTTTCATGATCCTCACTGACTTGGTTACCTTTTGTTTTTATTTTTTCTTACTCCCCTCCCCAAAGGTTAGTTCGTGCATTCTGGCATCATCATCCTATCGCACCAGATCCAAGGGCCCTCTACCTACTCCTCCTCCTAGTCCTCCTAAAGGCAAAGACAAAGGCAAAAGTAAGATGGAAGAGTCCAACGGCACCAGAAAGGAGAATGTGATTGAACGGGTAGAGGCCATAGATGGTCGAGGTATTTAGGTCCTGCATGAGAACATGTCACCACTTGAACAGAAATTGCTGAAGTTTCAGGAAGAACTCGATCATGTCCGTAATCTGGCCAATTTGTCATTTTCCCTCAACGTCCCCGATGTCAACCTTCCAAATGCTCAAAACCCCGCACCTCCACAAAATATCCCAAGACAGCAAAATCATCTCGCACCTCACCATCACGCCACTCCCCCAAAGAACCAAACTCTCACGACACAGTGCAATGCTTGCCACACCTCAAATAACACTCCACTACTCATTCCAGAACCTTAAAACCCCACAAAGGACCATTTCCACACCTATAACAATCTCATCTATGTGGAAACCGTGACCTACTCCACTCCGCCTATCCCACAGGTGTCCGAGTCTGACGAAAAGGATTTACTTATCAGGAACCTAGCCGAAGAGCTTAGGAAACTGACCAGCCGAGTCCAGGGTGTTGAAGGAACCAAGGGGATTGGAGGGTTGAATTATGTAGACCTTTGTATCCAACCTGATGTCGAACTGCCCGTGGGGTACAAACCTCCAAAGTTCGAAATGTTTGACGGTACTGGTGATCCGAGAGTCCATCTGAGGACCTATTGTGACAAATTAGTTAGCGTGGGAAGGATGAAAGAATCTGCATGAAGCTGTTCATGAGGAGTTTGAAGGGAGACGCACCGTCTTGATACATCAGCCAAGACCCCAAGAAATGGTCAAACTGGGTAAGCATGGCGTCTGATTTTATGGACAGGTTTAGATTAAACACAGAGAATGCACCAGATGTGTTCTACATTCAAAATTTGAAGAAGAAACCTACAGAAACCTTTCGCGAGTATGCTACTTGCTAGAGGTTCGAAGCTGCTAAAGTCAGACCTGCTCTAGAGGAGGAACAGATGAACAAGTTCTTTGTTCGGGCTCAGGACCCGTAGTATTATGAACGGTTAATAATGGTTGAAGGTCACAATTTCTCTGACATCATCAAATTGGGCGAGCGGATTGAAGAAGGTATTAAAAGCGGTATAGTTACAAATTTTGAAGCCTTGCAAGCCACTAACAAGGCTCTACAGTCCGGTGGTGTGTCTAAGAAGAGAGACGGGGGAGCCGTAATGGTTGCACAAAGAGCCAAGTCCCTACTCAAATACCAAACCTATCCAACACCTCCACTCACATACCATCCAACTCCAAATTACCAAGCACCCTCACCAAATTACCAAGCTCCACCACCTTCCTACCAAGCTCCACCGCCCACATATCAACCTGCTTCACCCAGATATTCACAACCCACTCATGTCTACCACAATTATAATTCCCAGCAATCCCATTATCAATCACCCCCTGCACGCCAAAACTTCCCTAGACCTCGTCTCAATTTTGATCGCCGCCCTCCAAAGCAATACACCGCCATAGCCGAGCCCATTGACCAGCTGTATGAGAAGCTCAAAGTTGTTGGTTATGTCACACTTATCCCTGCTACCACCTTTGAGAACCCTCCTCAGTGGGTTAACCCACACAAATCCTGTGCAAACCATTCCGGCATGAAAGGACGCACCATCGAAGAATGCCGCTCTCTGAAGGACAAATACAGAATCTCATTGACAATAAGATTATTGTGGCAAAAGACCCCGCTCCAAACGTCCCCGACAATCCTCTGCCAGAACATAAGGGTAGAGGTATCCATATGATTAAAATAGAAGATGATTGGGATCCCAAGGGTTCAATCGAGTTGATCGTAGAAGGCAATGACCCAAAGAAACCCGCAGTCACTCTCAAACCGATCATAGTCTAGATTCAACCATCTGAGGCCGCTGAGGTGAATATGTCTATACCATTTGAGTTTGAAGCAACGCCACCTACAAAGTCACCAGTGCCAATTGAAGTTGAGTTTGTATCTCCAGCAAATGCAGCGGCATCATTCTAGGTCACATTCTTGCCACCCTGAACACACATTCCGTTTGAAGTAAAGATGGCCGCACCAATTCCGATGACAATGTCAACCACGCCACCCTTCTATTCAAATTCTATCCCTTGGCACTACACAGCCGAGGCAAGAAGTAAAGTCAAGGTCAGGTCTGAGGAAGCTGTCGCATCACAGGGTATGACGAGAACTGGTAGGGTCTACACCCCTGAGCATCTGGCCGAGTCAAACAAGCAGGCTGTCAACCAGCCTCCCCTTATCGAAATAGGTCCCGATGACCTTTGGATAAAGGTACATGCTAAGGAGTATTCAGTCATCGACCAGCTGAACAAGACACCGACACAGATATCCATCCTCTCTCTGCTGCAGAATTTTGAAACACGCAGAAATGCTTTGTTGAAAGTGTTGAGTGAAGAATATATGCCAAACAACATCGCTAGTGGGGAAATGGCCAATATGGTAGGCCAGGTACTGGAGAGTCATAAAATCACTTTTCATGAGGACGAGCTACTACCTGAAGGATTGGGGCCTAACAAAGCACTGCACATCACCGTGCAATGCGAAGATCATTTCATCACAAGAATCTTGATCGGTGGAGGTTCTAGTCTTAACATCTGTCCGTTGATAACACTCAAGAAATTGGGTAAAGGGCTACATAAGATAAGGAATGGGGCGATCAATGTGAAATCCTTCGACGGTTCTCAGAGGTCCACCATGGGGGAGATCAGTCTATATCTACATATGGGACCGACTTGGTTCGAAGTGGATTTCCAAGTTATAGATGTGCCAACATCCTACAACCTGTTGTTGGGACGACTCTAGATTCATGTTGCTGGAGGTGTACCGTCAACGCTGCATCAGGCGGTAAAATTCGAGTGGAATCACCAAGAGGTGATTATTCATGGTGACGGTAGCAACCCCATTTATAGTCGTCAAACTATTCTGGTGATTGACGGAAAAAAGAAGATAGGCAGAGGAACTTACCACCACATTGAGCGGGTCAATGCTATCGACAAGGACAAGTGGTGGGACAACAAGATTGAGAGCATCCTAAATTGTAGATGATATGAGTCAGTCAAAGGTCTCAGTACGAACCTCCAAGGGATCATGAAGCCCATAAAGCTCAAGGAACATGGCACCACTTTCAGTCTGGGGTATGAGTACACTTGGCAGGAATTCAACGACTGGTCGCCACCTTGGCGCAGTCCCTATTACCCTTTGGAGCAACCGATGCCTCATCTTGAGCAGAATTTCAAGTAGGCCAACACTATTTACGGTTCAGACGAGGAAGAAACACTTGCAGCAATGAGGAGTTTATTCCTAGAGGATGAAGATATGGATTGTTGTGTTTTCTCAAGAGGGAGGGGGAGTAAGACCCTTCCATACAGACTGTAATCAAGAGGACATATCTCAAGAACTGGTCTATCAAGACAACCAAAGCCCGACGAGCCTCGGGGTAGCAAGGCTAAAACAAACATTATTTACTGTTTTATTTAATAAATGATTTTCCTTTTTCTGCATTTTTCAATTTCTGCAATAAAGATCTTCAATGTTCAAAATAGTATTCAATCTATCAAAGCATCTTCTAAATTTCTCTTACGAATCCGATATTCATTGCTATTGTTTTCTCTCATTACTTTATTTATGCAGCATTATTATTACTTGTCTTGATGAACCGATGACTGTGACATGCAACGAGACAACGCAGCAAATAGAAATTGATTCAGATGAAGACGACATATTGGACGAGATTGTCAAATAAGTTGAGAACTTTGAGAACAGACCTAAGTCCAACCTGGATGAGACTGAAAGCATCAACCTGGGAGATTCAGAAAACATCAAGAAGATACAAAGAAAGATGATAGAAAGGCACAAGAAGTGGCACGAGAAGTTATCATTTGCCTTATTGGGATATCGCACCACAGTTCGCACCTCAACAGGGGCAACTCCCTATATGCAAGTTTATGGTACTAAGGCTTTTATTCCTGCCGAAGTTGAGATTCCATCTCTAAGAATTATACAAGAAGCTGAGCTCAGCGACGCAGAATGGGTAAAGAGTCGTTATGAGCAACTAGCCCTCATAGACGGAAAGAGAACGAATGCAGTCTGTCATGGTCAACTCTATCAGAACAGAATGTCCAGAGCCTTCAACAAGAAAGTCAAGCCGAGACGATTCACACCAGGGCAGTTGATATTAAAGAAAATCTTTCCGCATGAAGATGAAGCCAAGGGGAAGTTCTCTCCCAACTGGCAAAGTCCATACATGTTTCATAGAGCGTCGATAGGAGGAGCACTCATACTTGCAGAAATGGACGGAGAAGTTTGGCCGAAATCGATCAATTCAGATGCAGTCAAGAGATACTATGTGTAATCTTTATGCTTTCTCAGTGATGTAATTTGAACTACGCCTGACCTGATTCCTGTTTAAGAGGGGATATATAGGCATCCCTATGGATTCGGTCACAATTCAATAAAAAAATATTTTTCCCCGCAATTGGAAACTGGGGCAGAATTTTGAGGAGGGCCCTCAAAATTCCGNAGTGCTGACAGGAGGAGCACTCATACTTGCAGAAATGGACGGAGAAGTTTGGCCGAAATCGATCAATTCAGATGCAGTCAAGAGATACTATGTGTAATCTTTATGCTTTCTCAGTGATGTAATTTGAACTACGCCTGACCTGATTCCTGTTTAAGAGGGGATATATAGGCATCCCTATGGATTCGGTCACAATTCAATAAAAAAATATTTTTCCCCGCAATTGGAAACTGGGGCAGAATTTTGAGGAGGGCCCTCAAAATTCCGAAGCGAGTAACAGTCCACAAGAATTCACCCAGCCAACTGGGGCAGAATTTTGAGGAGGGCCCTCAAAATTCCGAAGCGAGTAACAGTCCACAAGAATTCACCCAGCCAACTGGGGCAGAATTTTGAGGAGGACCCTCAAAATTCTGAAGCAAGTTCAGCTAATCGCCACGCGAGCAGCAGTCAAAGGCATCCACCCAACAAACTGGGGCAGAATTTTGAGGAGAATCCTCAAAATTCCACAGCAGAAAAGGTCGCAATGTCTCAAGCCGTGTCATGTCGTCGGTTCATCTAAAAAAACATTTTAGATTATATATTACAAAATCATGCATATTTATTTTTTCTGAAGTAGCTTATTTAGCAAACGCTACCCCAATGACACAGACAATATCATCATGAGCAAGCAAACGAGCCAAGCATGGCCAGCGGGAATGCGAACTAACCTTTCCCCTTTACAAAACTCACGATCTTTCTTTGGATGCAGGCACAAAATTGCAAAATCCCCGAAATATATTATCCGCTCAAAGGACAGACATCGTTCCTCAAACTCGTCATGCCAACACTTATTATTAGCACAAACAATGCTTCATTATCACAATGCTCTACTGCAATTTAACACCAGCTAAGAATTTTTGTTGTCCTTCCTTAAATATTTCATAAGGCTACCTTTCTGCCTTCCGAGACTAAACGTTGTCTCCATTTGCATTCGCATATTGCATAAGGCTACCTTGCTGCCTTTCGAGACTAAACGTTGTCTCCATCTGCATTCGCATATTGCATAAGGTTACCTTTCTGCCTTCCGAGACTAAATGTTGTCTCCATCTGCATTTGCATATTGCATAAGGCTACCTTGCTGCCTTTCGAGACTAAACGTTGTCTCCATCTGCATTCGCATATTGCATAAGGTTACCTTTCTGCCTTCCGAGACTAAATGTTGTCTCCATCTGCATTTGCATATTGCATAAGGCTACCTTGCTGCCTTTCGAGACTAAACGTTGTCTCCATCTGCATTCGCATATTGCATAAGGTTACCTTTCTGCCTTCCGAGACTAAATGTTGTCTCCATCTGCATTTGCATATTGCATAAGGCTACCTTTCTGCCTCCCGAGACTAAACGTTGTCTCCATTTTACATTCGCATATTGCATAAGGCTACATATTCTGCCTTCCGAGACTAAACGCTATCTCCATCTACATTTTCATCTCTGCATAAGGCTACTATTCTGCCTTCTGAGACTAAACGCTGTCTCCATCTGCATCTATTCCTGGATAAGGCTACCTTTCTGCTTTCTGAGTTTAAACGCTACCTCCATCTGTATCTGCATTGCATAAGACTACCTTTCTACCTTCCGAGACTACATGATGTCTCCCATTTACTTTTCAAAAGCAACCTTGTCTCTATCATTCGCTTCATTTCGGGCTAAGCTCTGCCCTTTTTAATTCGCAAGACTAAGTTCTGTCTTGTCAGCATCATGCTATTGCATCTTCATGGGCTGAAATATCGCCAACTTATCCAAAGGCGTCATCATTTGGAGGCACCATCTTCATGGCCCGAGAATACCATGTCATGGCCTGAGGATCCCTTTTTATCAGCTTGCATATCATTATTCAAAGGCATCATGGTTAGGAGGCACCATCTTTATGGCCCGAAACATCATTTCATGGCTTGCGAATCCTGCATCAAGCAATTCATGGCCCAGGACATCATGGTCTAAGGACATCATCCTTAATCGTCCAAAGACAGCATTCATAGTCCAACGGGAATTTGCATCATGTTTAAATTACGTACGATATATGCTTGTTATTAATTTGCAGGTAATCCGGCTAGCAACGACCATCCAGGCAGGAGCGATCCCGCTGCAGTTCTCCTAACTATCCCATAAGCCGCTTGATCACCCAACCCTGCACTTTGCATCCGTCCTTGTAAAACTTCATCGGTATACTTCGCCAGTGGATCCTGAACGACATATGGCCTGATTCCTGTAAAACTAGGGATACGTAGGCAACTCAGAAACCAGGGTGTGGCCCAAATCCCTTCAAAACCATTTCGCTTGGTCAAAATTGGCCATCATATCTTTACTGGACAACTCTTTCATCCTTCCCGGGTAAAGAGGGGCAGCTATTGATACCCAATTTTTCCTCAAAACTATTTTCAAACTTATATATTACTTTTAAAATCATTTTTTATGTGGGTGGTAGTTTTCCACAATTTTTTTCGTATTTTTATCAACTCAGTTTTCTATTTATTTAGTATTTCTGTATTTAGTAATTATTCATAAATTATATTATAAATAATTTCGAAATATTTCCCAGCTAAATATGTCATTTTTAATCATATTTAATTTTATTAGGTTTTAATTATTTCACAAATTAACCAATTAGGCGATGTTTAACTATAATTATACAAATTTTGCAACTATAGGCTAATTGCGCATTCATGCTATTTTAATTCGATAGTCAGTCATTTTTGTGTTTTAGTATTAGCTAATTACCTTAATTTTCATCTATGTGGCATTAATTTCATTTTTACGTAATTATTGGCTATTTTAGTAATTATTTCTTTGATTTTATGGGTATTCAACTAATAGCCCCATTTTATTTAAAATCTAGCCTATTTTTAAACCCAACCCAATACCCACCCCTTCAGCCCAATTAAATACCCAGCCCAGACCCAATTACATACCCAACCCAACCCCAAACCAATCTGAGTCATTGATCAAATTAGATCAACGACCCAGATTCCTATTTCCTTAATTAATTCAAACTAACCCCCCCCAAACCCCTCTCATTCTCACCGACTTACATCTCTCTACTCTCATCTCTCTCTCTCTCTAGTTTCTTCTAGAGACTTCCGTCTCTTCAGCTCCGATGGCTCTCTTAATCTTCTCCGGCCACCCCTAGCCGGAGACCCTGAAACCTCCATCACCCCTGCTTCTTATGGCTCTCTTATGCCGGTGTTGTCATCCCTAAGGCCCTCAAAAGGCGAGAACCTGTCTAGTTACACCCATGGTGTTCCTGTCCACTTCAAGCCTCCAAAGCTTAATTTCGAGTAGGGTTTATGACCCTGAGGCTCGATCCAGTGTTGTTCGAGGTATTTCTCATCTTCTATGAGGTTTACTGTAAAACCCTAATGTTTGAAACTTTCGATTCTTTTAGATCTACCCTAGATATGTGCTTGTTACAGGTTATTATGAGGTTTTCCTTAAAGGTTTTCTATTTTTTCTTCCTAAAAGGTTCTTCACTTCCAACTAGGGTTTTCTAAAACTGTTCTTAGAAAACGATTTCTTCAAATTTTAAGTGTTGACCTGTGTTTTTCTCATATGCTTAAACGGTTTTGCTAAGTATCACTTTTAATCATGATTTATAATGTTAAAACTTTAGTTTTAACCCTGTTTTCTAATTCTGTGCTATTTCTATTGAGTTGTTTTTTTGATTTGTATGTGTGTCTGTTTCCCATGAGTAGTCCTTGATTCTTTCTGTGTTGTTTCTATTGATTTGTTCTTTATATTTTCATGTTTGTCTATTTCCCATGAGTAGTCCTTGATTATTTCTGTGATTTTACCCTACCATACTTATTAGGGTTTCTGACTATTCATCTTTTGCCTATATCATGACTACCCTTTGTGATTCTGATTTTCTCTATTACCTGTTCACTGCATTCATGCTCATAATGTCATGTACTGGCCTAAAACCTTGATTCTATGTGATTCCTACTTTGTTGTGCTATCAAACCTTTGATTTTCCTAGTTCTTAAATCAACCTATTCTTTTTAACAGGCTTGAATCCCTGAATGATTGTGAGTAGTACTATACTGATTTTCACACGATATTCTGATTTTGAATACTTCCTTAAATACATGAGGCTTTCCTTTAATCAGCACTAATTTTGGATCCCTGATCCCCTATGATTGATACCCTTTGCTGATTTCAGACATTTGAATTATTTGCATGCCCTATTTTATGATTAATTACACTAGTTACTGTCTCTTGACATTGTTTCCTTAATTAAAACTTTCTGAACCTAGACCTAATTACCTATGTTATACCTATTTACACATTTACCTCTTTCCTTACTTGTTACCTATTTATTACCGTTTGAAGTTAACTCGCTTAATTAAGGGAGTACTTGTATTGATTGATTGCACTGATTGATTCTGAGTCCCGTGATTGCTGGACAATTGGACTCCTACCTTATTTTACCTAGCCTTCAATTTGTTATATATATTCTCTCTTTAGGACAGGCATACACACGAATGATCTGTTCAAAATCTCTCTCTCACAATTAAAAAACTCTATGCTTTTTCTTCTGTGCTAGGTACTACTATTCTAAGTTAGTCGGCTGCAAGCCAAGGCTAACTATTGTGCATCTCCTACTTCCTGTTTGTGTTACTGCTCCCTTCACTTCACTGGTATGTTCTAATTTAGATTTCAGTCCTCAAACCAACGTGTTTCTATAACTGTTGTAATTCAGTGTGTTTCTAATTTGCTTTACTTATTATTCAACATGTATCTAGGATCCTGAACTCCCCAATGCATGTTAAGTTAGGCTTTATTTGGCCAGCATGTTTCTGTATACTTAGCACCTTCTTCTTACGTGAATCTCCATGCCTATGAATGGTAAATTAGTTTAATCATGGTCTTAGTTGCTTGGGTGTTAATCTAACCTAGTACTTTATTGTACCCCTAATCCTCTGAACCCTTAGGATTTTCTGATTGTATGCCTATATTTGTGTCTACATGTTACATGTTTGCCTCACATGCTTTGTATTTGTCCCTCAAATCCCATTACCCCTGTCTGTGATTATTGGACCATCCATGGTCTTTTGTGTGATGTTGAACTTCTATTTCCCTCTTCAAAACTGTTTTCTTACCTACCCTTTCTCAAAACTGTTTTCTTACTTAAACCCCTTTTAAAGAAAATAAATAGCACTCTCACATATACTCTTAGAAGTCTAGGTCCTGCCTCTTCTGTGTGAGCATTGCCTTGGGACCCTTGAGCTCCCTCTAAACTTTGACACACAGAGGATGGCCACTCCACACTACACTTACTCTTTGGTTACTATGTTTGGGTGTGAGCATTGCCCGGGAGCCCCCTGAGGTCCTTCGGGAACTTTGACACACCCGAACTATGAAAGGCTATGAAATACCAAAGGCATTGAGGTTTGGAAGATCTGGGTCTAATTGAAGGCTCCCTATAGAAGTAACTTCCTTGGTTATGTAATTCATAATTCCCGACCTGTAATAATTTGTAAACAAATATTTGGGAATGGATAGTGAAAATGGGAGGGTATTTATATAGGTTATCCATGTTAAAGAGTAGATACCATGCTTCTAGGTTTACATTTCTTACGTGTGCACTAGAAATTCATGCTTAGGGCTGATTGTATGCAAGAATATCATGCATTAGATATCATGTTCCTTAGGTCTATGTTTACTGTTTTAGCATCCTATTATGGTATTATCGTTTATCATATAGAAATCTTGATCTAGGATTAAACGTTAATATAAACTTGTTATTCATGTAAACCAGTTCTAATATCGATGTAATGTTGTGGTACACCTAAGAATCATACTTAGGATAATAATGCGCTAATAAACAAGTCCTCCTCATACTTGCTGCATAGCATGTTCAAATACTGTGACTTTATGCATTTAGAAATCCTGCCTAGGAATTCTGCATACCACCCATTTTGCATCCCTATTTGTGCATATTAGATATCATGTCTTAGGACCTCATTCAACACATAGTTTAACTACTGATTGCATGAAAGAGGCCCTAAAAATAGTTTCGCCATGTTTTCAAACAACTGGTAATAGTTCTATATTTTTGCAACACCTAAGTACAACATGTTTAGGCAAACTAACTCGTAACAGTTTCCTTAATAATCTGGGTAATTACTGAGTATTGTCATACTCTTAGGTAAGTCTTAGGTGTTAAATCTATTAAAACTGGAAACATACTCCTTTATACCTGCTGCTTGACTATTAATGGTTATAATGAGTAAGAAAATGATAAAATTCATCCTCTGAAATCAGTAATAAAGCTGCCTCACTATTGCATTCTTACCTAGATATCATGCCTTAAGTTATGAAGTTAATAAGGCCTTACTTGTGTTTGAGTCTTGCTAATCATGTGCATAATCTGTGGAGGAATACTTGGGCCTCGTAGCTGCTCTTATTTGTTTTCCCCTTATCTGAAGTCCTAATTGTCGTTGTTTGTCACTTAAAATCTTGTCCTTTAAACCTAGGGGTCAACCTAGTACTTCCTTTTAGGATAGTACCTCCTACAGGACTGATACGATGCGACGGGTAATAGCACGCAATAGAGTCTGTGACCAACACACGCTTTAATTACCTTCACGGGGTGGGAAGGGTAGAATATGGATATGATGGCCGGTGCGCTAACACCACGTGTAGCCCCTCTTCGAGGAGTGATTATCGGGTATTGCATTGATGTGATCCATATTAATATAAACCTAGGACACCTTTATATGCTAGCTCGTAATCTTCTTTACTGTTTTTCTAAACATCTACATGTTTAAAACTTAAATCCCCTCTTATTTGAGCCGTTTACTTGTTATTTGCTAGTTGTACAAATTCACGAAACCATTTGGCCGGGAACCACACTTGTGGATCCTGAGGGGTGCCTAACACCTTCCCCTTAGGATAATTTCAAGCCCTTACCCGAATATCTGGTTAGCAACGTAGTTGTAATTGAACTTCTTAGGTGCCCTAACGTACCGTTAAAATCGTTAGGTGGCGACTCTTCAAAATATGCAAACCCCTTTCCCAAAAGGAAAGAATTGTCCCAACCAATGTCATAAACCTGATATTCAGCGAGGAAAAAAAGGGGTCGCGACAAGAGTCACCCAATGACGGGGTCCGAGGAAAAGCACTCCTTACGGACTCGGCCAACACAAATTGCATCCCGGCTGAGGCGACTACCTAGTGTAAGGCAGGAACGGGGGACTTCACCTTTTTGGAATTCCTCCGACCTAACACCAAGAATCGATTCATAAGTACAAAAGGAGGGGATGAACCGTAACGACTTTGGAATGTCTGTAAGGCGAGGTTCAACGTAATGGTCGAGGGCTTGGGCCCAAACTTCTTGTTGAAAGATGACCAGTCAATAATCCCTACGGTAAAGGGGAGGACTTATGCCACCTAGTCAGCAATGTCGGTAACCAGGGCAGGGGGATGCCTCTTAGCTACACGAAAGGGAAAGAAACAAGTCAGGAAACACGGAGAAAAGAGAAAAGAATGTGATTTAGTGGATGAATACACTTACGAGCAAAATTCCACTCCTCGAGTAATCGGCTAGGGTTCGCCACCACGTGCTCGGTTTTGATAAAAAAAAAATTAAACCAAAACCGGAGATTTGATTTGTCGTCCATTCCGGCTACCAATCCCTTGGTTCCGCGGCAGCGGAGGTAAATCATGGTGCCCCTATGGAAGCTAGGCGCGAAGAGGTGCAACAAATAGCGGATGAAAACATCACAGCCGGCCAATTTCGCATACTTCGTCAGCATGAGGAAGATCTTGTAGCTCTAAGGGGAAAGTTGAGCTGGGAAGATGCTGTAATAACGGCAGAACTCCTCCGCCAATGGATGAAGAGAGAGAGAATATCCCACCAGGAATGGGCAGGCATAAAATGCACAATACCCAGGCCTATGAACTTGTATCCCCTGTCGGAACGATATCAACATGGGAAGGAATGCGGTACTTGGATCTGAGGGCGGAGATATGCTTCAACCCCATCTCGGACAATACCGGCTCGGGGTCCTGAACGGGCTCTTTAGAGAAGTCGGTCCTGGAAGTTGGGTTACGGGGGATGACCTCCTCCACTGTGGGGAAGCTCTCGTCTTCCATAACCATGGGTTCTCCGCCACTGGAGAGCATGGCCACCGATAATGGGGTAGTGTCAGAGACTGTCTCAGAGTTAAGAATCGAATTAGTCATTTTTCGATAGTGGTGTGCGATGGAGCCGAAATCAAATAAAGGGTGTTGATGGTGGAAGATATGGAGAGCAAGAACTAAGGAAGAAGAAGAAGAAGAAGAAGAAGAAGAAGCCAAATGCAGAGGTGAAGAAGCTAGAAAATGCGAAAGTTTCATTTAGAGGATTCCCTCCTCTATTTATAGGCAACCGGGGCGCCCGAACCGGTGGAAGTAACTGTCAGTGGCCCTAGCATCAAAGCGATAGAGGCTCGAGAAATGATGTTGCGCAATATAAATATGCGCAATGATTATGCATGTGGCCATGACGCCATCTTATGCCTACCTTGCTGACCACGACCCTTGGAAAAACATGTCACAATCACGAAGATGATCACTTCTGCTCGGCCATCATGATGATATAACGGTTTCTAATAAGGTCCGCTCACTAAGGTCGACCAAGAAGACAACCTCAACAAGCGGAGGCACAAACTGTATGGGTCAAAATCCGACAAGGTTCAGCAAATGCGAATGAACGAGTTATGGTCGAGGTCGAGCAGGGCCCTATAGCGAAGAGTCGCCAAGCGAGATATCAAGACCGAGGTCGAGTTGAGAAGGAAAGTATTAATGACTAGGATAGTCTTAGAATCACTAAAAGGAATATTCAACTGAATATTCCCCTGGATGTACTTTTTAGGATTTCCTAGGAATATCCCTTATAAATAGTAAGAGATAGGAAACAAAAAACGGATTGGACTTTCTGATAAGAACACTTGTAAGAAGTTTACTCTTAGGAGAATATACGAAAATCTTGTCTTGCTACTGTAATTGATTTTGTTGTTTATTCTACCTTTACACTCACACGATCCAAGAACACTTTGTCCATTTTCATATTTAGTTATTGCACGTTGTTGTCAGAAGGAGTAATCATCCACATCATTCAACATTTGGGTGAATCATTCTTCTTATTTATATTTATTGCCATTTATCATATTTATTGCTTACCATTATTCTCTCATACTTTGACAATCATTAAATACCCCCTATGTATTCAATTTCATTGAATGCGGTCTCATATTATTAACATTTAATAATATCATATCTAGGATTTATTATGTTTACCTAGTGTCACACCTCCTTTTTCCATTACCCCCGGGTCAATGAAGGGGTAATAAAGGAGTATTTTCACTTTAAGTGACATTATTCAGATTTGGGATTTATTATTATTTCAGAGTCGCCACCCAGATTATTTACGGTGTTCCGGGAAACCATTTATCTATTGAAATCTCAAACCGAGGAAATTTTGACTCTGTTTAAAATGTCTGCGACCAGAAATCCGAGTAAGGAATTCTGTTAACCCGGAAGAAGGTGTTAGGCACTCCCGGATTCCGTGATTCTAGCACGTCGCTTAACTATTAATATTTGGCCTATATTATCTGATTACTTATGTATTTTAGCCTATTGTGCATTTAGCCCTTTTTAATTTTTAGCCGCTTTTAATATTTATGGATTTATCTTGGAACTAGTCACGATGGCGTGCACTTGTTGTTTTTGGACATGTCCTAGCCGCGCCACATGAAATGCACCCACGGTTCCAACATATGATTTTATTATAGTTTGAAGTTAAAGTCGGGGACATGAGTTTCCACTTCCGATGGTAATTTGAGATAATACTTTATTCTTTACCAAATTTTCAAACTAAAGGTATCTTTCTACCCAAGGGGGGCTGCCTAAAAAATGAAATTCATTAGCATAAAAGACAACATATTTCGGGCTATGGCCATATTTTAGCCCTAATTAATCACTTTAGGCCATCCTAGTTTGGCTATTTTTGTGAGAAGACTACCAGTTAAGAAATTCAATTCTTAATCAAATCATAAAGGTCTTCACTTTCTAGTTTGATAAATGATAGAAAATGTGTTAATCAAGATGCACCTCGTTCTTGTAGATATACATACACCTATAAGAATTACAGACACATAAATACATTATTTACTGGTCTCGCTTTAAATTGGTAAGCTAAAATTACTTTATTTTTCTGGAACTTTGTAATTTCTAACGAAGAACATAACACAGGCAGTTTTACCAATTCTAAATTAACATTTCTTGTCAATTTTTAGATAGCTTAATCACATGCTTCAAGGTTCCAAAGTGTTCATACATCGATTTCAGAAGATTTAACAGGATACAACCTGAACCAAAAAATAACCTACTAAATCCACTTATATTGAAACGACTGGATTTTTGAAATAACCACTTCTGAAAATGAAAAGGTTTCATGCGGACTGGTTTGAATACCAACTCCTCTTTTTTTTTAATTAAAACACCTATTTTTATCCTTGAACTACTTTTTAGAGCAAAAAAAACAGATTCAAAGTTCCAGGAAAATCGCCTCAAAATTTAGTTTGAACACTATCAAATGAAATGCTAAGAATGAATATACAGTCCAGTCCCTTAAATTACAAGATTCCAAAATGCAATAAATGAATGAATTACAGTTTTTCTGAAGCAAAAATACAGCTTCTGTAAAAATACATTTTTTATGAATATCAAAGAAAACTAAAAAAATGGAAATCCTAAATAGCTGCTCTACATCTGGATTCTTCCTACTGTACATTTGCAACCCTCTTTTTGAAATCTATAGAACATACAAACTAATTAAGTGTTGAGCACCCACCAGACCAAACAGGACCATGAAAGGAGGTCAAGTTTAAACCTGATAATGATATGCTAAGCTACGCTAACAAAACAGAATTATTTGTGCATTCTCTTGGTGTAAACCTGACCATGAATGTGTTAGATTTTAATCCATTAATGCCAACATTAACCTAAGTCTAAATCCATATGGAGACCTGCTTACTGAGTTCCTTCAATGAACAAGGAACACAAATAAGAGCACATTTTATCATTAATCTAAGATTATAAGTCCAACACTTTACTATTTTGACAGTGTTGAGGATATACCTTTGAGTATTGTCAAAATATGAATCTAATCATGAAGGAGGTTAGATTCATTCCTTAATTGCGTTCTTAGAAGAACAAAGCATATTCAGACCTCTTATGGACTAAATCTGGCCATAAAAGGGGCAGATTCAGCTCCATAGATCTCATCTTTTGTTCCTCTTGACAATTATACCATAATTTTGACTTTTTAGGCTTTTATAGAGACAGAATCTGATCATTTTAAGAGATTCAGATTCCTTACTCTATGAGGCCTTTTGACTACTTATTTTATACCTTAACAGAGGTAACTTCAGGGACATGCTGCTGTTTATGCACTATTGTGGGGTGAATTTGACCATTGGAAGGTCAAACTCATCTACCCTAGTGCTAATTATCTCAGTAAAACTGAGACAGACACAAAACAACCTCATACAAAACTTAATAAGTTCTGAAACCAACAAAATTTAAACAAAAGCTAAAACAGAATAGTTCAGATAGTTCATATACAATATTCCTTCATATTCCTTTACCAGCACACTAACAGTCTTATTTCAATGGTTTATACTAAGAATAAAGGAGAAGAAGATTCAACTTTACATAATCTCACAAACACAATATGAAGCAAACATTTCAGCACTAATTCTGAATTTAATAACTTTATTTAAAGTTCATTGTTACATACCTTTTAAAGAGAAAAATTGAATAAAAATCCTGACCAAATAAAGGCCAGGTAGTCAGCAAAGAGGAGAAAAATTCAGCAGCTACAAGAGCAGAACAAACCAGGCCCAGCAAAAACCAATAGAATGAATAGCCCAGAACACGAATATTTAGACAAGAAACTTCGAAATCAGACTACTAACCAAGGACCAAAGCTGAGAAAAACCACAAGAACCTTGATGATTCTTGAATGAAACCAAATTTTTCAGTAATATGTATTTCTGATTTTTGTTTATGAATGCAACTATTCTGATTGTTCTGTATTCTTCAGATATGTTTTATCAGCTAGAAGAGAGTCTTTTCTTTTAGATTGTCCCCCCTCTCCAAAAAAAAGAAAGTCCTTCTAATGTGGAAAATGGGTGTATTTATAAGGGACTTGGGGAGGGGATCTATCTAGCATATTCCCTGTCTAATGAGCTGAAATAGTATATAGGGCAGCGGTCAACCTCATCTTTTGGGACAGCTGCCCTTATTCTAGAATTTTTCAACCTTTAAAACACCCTTTTACCCTTAAAATTCTGATTTCCTAAGCCTATATTACCTATTGTACCCCTTGGAGTC
>ML309875.1:1892-17718 GCA_005239505.1 Nicotiana paniculata | reverse complement strand
TGCCCTCCCCCGGCCTCGGCCTCCAACAATAGGGGGAGCAGCTCCTCTTAGGTAAGGAATGCCGCATCCTCACCATCTGTGAGAAAATATAAGGAAGAACTTAGTATACCATCAACTGCACGACAAGGGATGAATAAAGAGTAGTTTCCTGACATACAATAGCCTCTCGAAGTTTAGTACGGACGTCTCCGCACCGATCCGCAAGACTCTATTAGACTTGCCCATAACTTGTGAGACCTACGTGAACCTAGAGCTCTTATACCATGTTATCATGACCCAATTCTATGTCAGGCCATGATGACGTCCAGCACCGTTGCTAGACAATCCAACCGTGATTATACTAAGTTCTGGGAGGATAACTTGCTGGTCTACCAAGAAGGTAAGACAGCCACCATCTACGGGCCTTGCACCTATCAATAAAGTCATGGGCGTCCTCATGACGCTCGCCTTCGAAGACTGGAGGGTGTAATCTAGTCCATCTGTCCAATAGCTTCTGCGACTCACTATCCGCAGCTGGTCTAGGCTCATGCACAACTGCTGCAACTGGATGGGCCCCCTCCGTGGGTAGTGTACCCGGAGTCTGATACACTGCAGCTGCATGCCTAGGAGCCTGAGCAATAGGGGTCTGTGCTCCCCCTCCCGCCTGAGATGTGGTTGAGTCTGCTAGAAATAAACCAGCCTGGGTCATAGAATCCATGAACCGCAGCATATGGCCCATGACCTCCTGAAAGCCCGGTGCTATCATGAAATCTACCGGAGCTGGCTATGCTGCGGGCACCTCGCCCTGCTCCTCGATGATGGGATCCTCCACTGGATTCACTTGTGGTGCTACCAGGGCAACTCTGGGGAGCCCTCGTCCCCTACCTCGGGTCGGTGCCCTCCCCCGGCCTCGGCCTCCAACAATAGGGGGAGCAGCTCCTCTTAGGTAAGGAATGCCTCACCCTCACCATCTGTGAGAAAATATAAGGAAGAACTTAGTATACCATCAACTGCACGACAAGTGATGAATAAAGAGTAGTTTCCTGACATACAATAGCCTCTCGAAGTTTAGTACGGACGTCTCCGCACCGATCCGCAAGACTCTATTAGACTTGCCCAAAACTTGTGAGACCTACGTGAACCTAGAGCTCTTATACCATGTTATCATGACCCAATTCTATGTCAGGCCATGATGACGTCCAGCACCGTTGCTAGACAATCAGACCGTGAGTAACTTAGTGATTTTTCCATTTTTATTAAAAATTCCCAACAACTAACTTTACTTAAATTCAAAGCATTTAGTAATTAACGGATTTGCGAGGCAAACAATGCGAGAACCACTAGAGGAAATCATAAATATAGGATTACAACCCAAAAACACTAGTCTACTAATGTGTGTGCCAAGATTCAGTGTCACAAGTATGTGGGCAACTAGTAGAATGTACAAAAGATGACTATCCTACTGTCTAAGATAGTATAGACAGATATAAACAAAAGAGAAACTTCGGGAAAGCTGCTGAACAACTCGGAAAGGGGGCAACTCACTGGAAGTCTCGAACAGATATCAAGTATGCACGTCGGGCGGGTAACTAGATGCACCAGCCTCAGGTCCTGTATAATTAAGTACAAAAGCGTAGTATGAGTACATAAACAATATGTACCCAGTAAGTATCCAGTCTAATCTCGAAGAAATAGTGACGATGGGTCGACTTGACACTCACTAGGGCCAACAATAATATATTAAAATATTATACTACGCATGGATTTGCATGAAAAATACTGAAAACACAAGAACATGAAGAAATAAGTCCTTCTCTCACATTTATAGTTGCTAATACCGGGATCATCATGCAACGGTTACATTTCAAGATATTTAAACAATAACAATCATAGAATGTACCAAAGAATTATCATGCGCAAGTTATGCCGAGGTCATACGGCCCGATCCAACATAATATTAAATGGTGCACTGCCGGAGGGTCGAACGACGCCAACCATAGATCCATCTATTTACTACCAAGGCGCTCGGCCTGATCCACAAATAGCAATTATTTTCAAGGAAATACAATATCTCATTTTACAGTCAAGTATGCCAATAAATTCTTCAAATAGGTGAACTTAGCCTTTTACGAATCCTTTATCAAATTCTAACATGACTCAAGTAATCAATTTAACAAGTAAGGGCACAATCATTTCAAATAAAGCATGATATGGGTCCTAAACTACCCCGACGATAACACAATAATAGCTATTTACGGACTCTCGTCACCTCGTACGTACGTATCCCTCCACAAATAGGTTCACACATTTATTTAATTTGCCTATGGGGTTAATTCCCTCTTACAAGGTTAGAAAGGAGACTTACCTCGTCTCAAAGCTTACTTCTCACTTTAAGGATGCGCTCAAACCTCCAAACTTGATGCCAAACAACTCGAAATTAGTCAAACATTACATAAACTAATTAATCTAAGCTCAAAAGTTCATATCTTCACTATTAAAATAATTTCCCAACCCAAATTGCAAGATTCCTAAATTCACCCCCGGGCCCATACGCCCGGATTCCGAAAATATTTGAAGAAAGTTGTTACCCATAACCTTAAGAACATAATATATGATTTTCACTAAGTTTCATAATCATTTTCGTGGTAAAATCTCATTTTTATTAAACCCTAGGTATTTTCTTCCAAACCCATGATTTCTACCAATTTTTATGTTGAAATCTACCCATAATCTATGTATTAAACTCATATTAAGGTAGGAATTACTTACCCTCAATAACCAGGTTGAAATATCCCTCTTTTGAAGCTCTAGAATCGCCCAAGTGTGTAAAGAATGGGAGAAAAATGCCTAAGTCCCGTACTAAATGAAGTGCACTGCCTCCAGTGATTTCGCACCTGCGAGGCCTTGGCCGCACCTGCAGAAAATCCATCGCAGGTGCGCATTTTCCCCTACTGGCCAAGCTCCACATCTACGGGCTCAAGGGACTGCATCTGTGCACATGCCCACACCTCCGGCCACTTACCTCGCACATGCGGTCGCGCAGGTGCGCCAAAATGTCTGCACTTGCGGTGTGTGGGTTGTCCTCCCTCCTTCGCTTCTACAGCTCATGGCTCGCACCTGCGAGCTCGCACCTGCGACTGGCCAACCGTAGGTGCGGGCACACCAGAACCTGTGCACCAACAGCCCTGTTGAGTTTCAAACTCAACTTGCGCATCGCTCGAATGGCACCCGAGGCGCCGTCCAAATATACCAACAAGTGTGGAATCATAAGACGGTCTCGCTCGAACTCTCGGAATGCCCGAAACAATATTAAAACTAAGAATCGCAATCCAAAACCAATTGAATCAAATTTAAGAACTTCAAGTTCTTCATTTCACTTCCAATGCGATGAAACGTACTTAAACTACTCGGAATGATTGCATGCAACGCTTAAATGACATTACATAACTATTCCTAGTCTTGGAATTCCGTTTGGACCTCGTTATCACCAAAACGCGTCTTAGGCGCTGAAACGCTCCCGGATCATCCAAAACTCGATCCAAACATACGCCCAAGTCTGAAATCATCATTTGAACCTATTGGAACCGTCATATCCCGATTTCGAGGTCGTTTACTCAAAATGTTCATCGAAGTCAAACTTGGCCTTCTAAGCCAACCTTAAGGAACCAAGTATTCCAATTTCACACCAAACTCTCCTAAATCCCGAACCAACCATCTCCGCAAGTCATAAATCAGTAAGAGCAAGTACGGAAAGTCTTATTTAGGGTACAGGGTTCTAGAAAGAAAAATGATCGGTCGGGTTGTTACAATCGGACCCACAGTTGTGGACCTTGAAGAGTGCCTAACACCTTCTCTTTAAGGTAATTTGAACCCTTACCTGATCTTTGGTGGCGTTGACTAGTCAAACAGAGTTATCTGCATGATAGGTTCCCTAATGCATCTTAAAAATTGTTAGGTGGCGACTCTTCTCTTCGTTAACACCCCATCTCTTATCCCAAAGAGTTGTAACATGTCAAAGCCCGCTTTCGCGAGAAAATGAGGCGCGACACCAACAATTCGCTCTGTGCTTGCTTCAAATTCCTGCTTTCCAAATATCCTAGCCAAACCAAAATTTGAGATTTTGGGGTCCATACTGTCATCAAGTAAGATATTGTTGGTTTTTAGATCTATGTGAATCAACCCTAGCTTTGAATACTTATGGAGATAAAGTATTCCTTGAGCAACTCCCTCAATAATGTTCAAACGCATATTCCACTTTAGTGTATCTCTTCGGCTACGATCTATACTTACAAAATTGAAATGGGGTATTAGTTATCATATACTGTTAAGTAGGGGTGTGAAAGGAGAGATTTGGCTGATTTTGGCGGGTCAAAATGGACCGAGTCTATAAATGGGCGGGTCAATACCAAAAGTAACTTGGGCTGAGATGAGTTGGGTCAAGTTGGGCTAAAATTTGGGTCATAACCCAACGTAAAAATTGCACGGGGCACCCTATTTGGTCGCCCCCATTTAACCTATACCCCTTTTTTTAAAAACTTTTAACTTGTACCCACTTTATAAATAACTTCAGCTCCCTTTCTCTCGCTGAGTTGAAGTTCGCCAGTTATAAAGACAAAACTTCAGCATACGGGGCTGAATTTCCCCAGTTATAAAGACAAAACTTCAGCTTTAGAGCTGAAGTTCCCAAGTTATAAACACAATTACAAAGACAAAACTTCAGCTCTTGTAAACTGGGGAACTTCAACCCAGTATGCTAAAGTTTTTGTCTTTATAACTGGGGAACTTCAGCCCCATATGCTGAAGTTCTCCAGTTACAAAGACAAAACTTCAGCTCTAGAGCTGAAGTTCCTCCAGTGTAACTGGAGGAACTTCAGCCCCGTATGCTGAAGTTCCCCAGTTACAAAACAACAACTTAAGCTTTAGATCTGAAGTTTGCAAGCTACTTCAGGCCCGTCTACTAGAATGCTGAAGTTTTGCGTGATTGCCTTTGCTACTTCAGCCCCGCATGCTGAAGTTATGCGCAAAAGCGGGTACGGATGCAATTTTTTTTTACAAAGCGAGTATAAGTTAAAACGTGGCACAAAAAGTGGGTACGGATGCAAAAGCCCCTAACCCAACCCGCCCAATTCTTACCAAATTTAATTAATATGTATTATTTTCTTATATATTATTTAATTATCAAATAAAATATTTTTCTTTTGTTATGGTCATATATAATATATCAAAAAAAGTGTTTAAAATATATTTTAGCAAAGTTACTCATGAATCAATTTGGGCTAAAAATCTGCACAACTTTAGATGGATTGAAATGAGTTGGATCAAGATGGGATGAGTTCAACAAATGAGCGGGTCAATAACCAGTCCAACCTTGGGCAGGTCAAATGGATTTGGTCTCAAATCGTCAACCCTAACTGTAAGATTTATTAAGCAAATAAGGCATGAAACTAGAAATCCACACCAAATAGGAAGAAGTCTAAGCTTTTGTTCATCATGTATTCATAAACTAATATCTTCTCTTCCCCTTCAGCGCAACATCCTAAAAGCCTAACCAGATTAGTATTCTGGAGTTTAGCAATCAGTTAATCTCATTTTGGAACTCAATCAATCCTTTCCCTGAACTTGTTGAAAGTATTTTTATGGCTACCTCTTGCCCATCTACCAACATCCCCTGTAATTTTGGCCACTTGCCCATCTACCAACATCCCCTGTAATTTTGGCCACTAGTTAGAAAATCCAAAAATTAGCTTAAGCCAAAAAGATTCTTAACTTTTACTACCTTATAGACGGGTTCATAGCCGCCCTCGCCTAACTTATTGGCAGACGAAAAATTATTTGTGGCGACATGTATAGTTTCAAGGCTCAAAATTTGTATATCATGCCTTAACTTCTTGTCGTTGTACTGGCCAGGAATCGCGTTAGCACATGCTAGTTCGTATAACACTTTCTCTACTTCTATGGCTTTGCCTAGTTGCCTATTGCAAAAGTTGAAGATTTCAGAGACAAATAAGTATATCATCGTGGACTAGTGTTGGGGTGAATGTATTTCTTTGTATCAGATAGCATAAGGAGAAAACAAAAACCAATACCATTACGGGCATTGCTATTGTCAGCCATATCCATCATTTTTGCTTCTCATCTGTCAAAAAATTGTAAACACTCAACATAATTTTTCTTGGAATATACTTTGATATTATCAATAATGGTTGGTACTCTAGAAATCCAAATATTCAATAGCCTCAAAATCAAGATTTTGTAAGGTGTGGTTGTTCATTTGCACGAGCGCATATTTGAACTGAAGATGGAATCTATTATCCAGTAAATTAAATCCTACAGCATCATGATCGGAACAAAAAAGCTTGGTTCTAGTGCTAGTAAATTTTGGAATGACGAGCAAATGAGACAATGCTGATTGGTGATATTAGTGTGGCTCCCTCTCAAAACAATTGTATTGAGCTGAATAAAATAATCCTAATATGAGTTAGCAATATTATTGCATCATGTATGTTTGATGCTGGATAAGAACCAAAACTCAAAACCCATAAAATTACCTTTTCGATGCTGTCACAAAACTCGAACTGTTTCCCCAAATTTGGCGGCCAGTCCCATCCTCACTATCAACAAAAGCATAGGCAACACACGAGCAATCGTTATCATACTTGGCCTTGCAATCAGAGAGGCTCAAGGTATAGTTCTCCTCATCATATGTAAAGCTGGCTCCAAACATGTAAACGTGTCTAAGCTCAAACCAATAATTTTTAGCTGCCCTGCACTGGGGCAATACATGTTTCACGCAGCCAGCATCAGGAATCCCATCAATACAATTACCAAACATTTCATTTCTTCCAAAACGCGCCAGAATTGATCCAGATAGACTAACCGTGTACCTTCAATAAACAGAATAAGCAGTATATATGAAGTATTTCTCATCCGCGTTTGAGACATATTTAAAACCAAAATGGCTCTTCCATTAGACCTTGCCCATCCACAAGATTATCAGTTGATTTGTACCATTAGGTTCAAGACCAAAGGTAAAAGATCCTGAGGTAGGTGCTTCATCGTTTGCCCATGAAGTCAATGACCATTTATGCCCAGTTCTCAAGTTAATCCCTAGCTTCATTCTAGGCAATAGTGTATCGGTTGGATAATCAAAGCTTTGCCATAGTGTTCGATTAACAGAGCCATTGGAATTCAGTTCCCTAAGCACAAAATTACCATTATCTAATAGTATAACAGTTAAGTAGTTGCTGATATTGGAGTAGCACTAAGCAAAATGAAATTTCCTTCACTATGAGAAATCATTAATCTGGCATCGCGATCGATCATAAGACTTGCAGTTGCAGATGTATCAGTTATAGGATCGTCTCTGTTAGCTATCCACACAGCCTTTTCATCTTCCCTTTCTACAACGTGGGAGTTCATATCAAGACTCGACCGAGAAAATATGCCTAAATAACAGTTTCTTGACTTGCCGGGACTGAAAATTTGCAGTTTAAAGAATCTATTTGCTGAGAATAACTGTTGGTAATCGATTTTGTTCCTTCGAGATTTCAGCCAAGTCCGCAGACGAGAAGTGACAGAATAACACGAGGATGAAAATTCTCAGAATTTTGTAGGTAGCCATGTAAGAAAAGCTTATATGCTACATCTCTCTAATCTACACCTAATGAATACTCTCACAATGTAAACACCAAAACAGAGTCAGCAGGATGTGCGTTGATGTTGATTTTTTTGACGACCAGATTTTCTATAGATATGCCTAAAATTCCTAACCTGCCATCTTTTTCTAGTGGAAACTAAATTCTTCTATGCCAACCCTGATTAATAACCAAGAAGCTTCAAGTCCACCATGATAGTAAAATCACAAAATAATTTTTTGTCAATTGTACTATATGTGTATTGCTCAAAAAACATAAATAATCAAAGGTCCAACTTTTGGCGCCAGATTATAAAAAGAAATTCTTAAAAATAGGTGTAGCAATACTTTATTGTTTGATAATATTAATTTTTTCGTTCATGGTAACGGATCAGGACCAGGGCCCAAAGAACAATAAAAACATGGAAATTTTTCCATTCCTATACAATATTTGAAACTTATTTACTAAAATTGTTCTAATTTTGTATACTTACCGCCCTAAACAAGGATTACTTATGAATTATATACATTCCACCTTAAAAGACTCCAAATTCATTAATAGTGTCTTAAATTAAGGATTCTTTGCTTGGAAGAATGCATAACTGAAGGAAACAATGGTGTTAACCACGTTTGAGTATCTGATGACAGCAATAGCAGCTCCCGTCATCGAAAAAGTGTAGGCCCGAAGTATACAATCCTAGATCGTGCTGAGTTGATGGAATAGCTTGAATTATTGGCAAGAGTGGATTGAACATCAAGTGGGTTATGAGACTTGGAACTATAAACGTTGGCTACAAAATGCATGAACCAGTCACAAATTAAATTTGATATTGAACTCTTTGAAGGTGATTGATTTTTCCATTGAACGGCTCCGTTGAAACATTGTACGACCGTCCAAAGTTGGATGAAGATCCTCCTCGACGATGAGAAATAAAGATGTTTTAGTATTCAGGTGTTTGACTCTCCACCAGTGACAACCATTAAAAAGTTTTGAAGCTTTGAATTCGAATTTAGATTGGGTATTGTTGCAAATAATTGGGAATATTGTTTGGAGTTTATATCTCAGTTTTGAGGTGGTTTGGTGAAGATTAGACTTAGTTTTGGTTGAATTTCATATTGAAACTCAAAGAAGACGAAGAAGAAGAAGAAGAAGAAGAAGAAGAAGAAAGCATGACATACAATATACTTACGGAAGTGTAGTAAAGTTGTAGTATGATTGCATGTAAATTATATTCTATTGTAGTTATATATATATAAATAAAGTTGAAAATAGTTGTATAATGCATAAATCGTTGTATAAAATTTGTATTTAAGTTATCATTACTATCTTTTTACATAAATTTGTTGATATGTATCAAAATTTGTCCAAAGATTTTACGAGGTTAATAACTATCGTGCGGGGCTAGTAAAGTATTCTGCTTCACTTAATTGGTTAACTAACCCAATACACTAATCTATCACAAATTAACGAAATTTATTTAAATCAGCACTAAAATGAATACATCTACTTACAATTAATATAATACAATTTGATGGTACAACAATATACAAATGTAAAAACAAATTTCGTACAAATTTAATATAAATTGATATATCTACAACAACATACATACTAAAAATAAATTTCATACAACTAATTATATAGTATATACTTATTTACATCTTATGTACAACTTTCATACATTATTTTTATCCAGTTAATATACATCTACAACATCATACAACTTAAATACAATTTTCATACAAATTTTATAAAATATGTCTTTTTGTATCCGATTTGTATATATTTTGTATGTGGTGTATGTTTCTTCCTCTCTAAAATTCTAATCAAAATTTTCTCTCTTAATACAATTTTGATACATATCAATAACTTTATGTAAAAAGATTGTACTGATAACTTAAATACATTTTATTATACAACGATTCATACATTATACAACTATTTTTATATTTTTATACAACATTCAAATAAATATATATATATAGACACACATACACACACACATATATACAACTTTACTACAATTTTGTTAGTATATTGTATGTCATGTGTCGTCTTCTTCTTGTTTCAATCTGAAATTCAATCAAAATCAAGTCTAATCTTCATCAAACACCCTCAAAATTGAGTTATAAACTCCAAACAATGTTCCCAATTGTTTGCAACATTACCCAATCCAAACAAATTACCGTTTTTGAAAATCCAAAATCGAATTAAAAGTTTCAAAGCTTTTTTACTGGCTGTCAATGGTGGAGAGTCAAACACCTTCAAAATTTATTGATTGACAATTTCAATTTGAACATCAATTGTGCAACATGAAAGGAAATTTCTAAGTTAAAACTCTATAGTAAATGATTGAAATCCATTGATGAATTCCATTAAAATTATATACAACATGAAAGGATAAAAAAAATAGAGGACATCAGAGGATAAAAAATTAGGGAAAGAACAGAGAATGAGAGATTGAGAGACAGATTGAGACGGAGAGAGAGAGAGAGAGAGACATAGAGAGAGCGCATGAGAGAGAGAAGAAGGATGGAAAATTGGTTTCTTATTCAATTCCTAATATAAAGGAATACTCATTTAATTCCTAAAGTGTATATAATTGACAAATTGTATATGCCTATGTAATTAAATTGAAACTTGAGTAGGGAGGGTAATAAAGTTTCAAATAGTGTATAGGAAGGTAAAAATCCCTAAAAACATAAGCTACTAGCCTACACGTTGATCTTCTGGTGCCCAACTTAACCCTAATACTCTTAACAACCCAATTAAAACAAGAAAAATATGACGATCGCGACCCCTTAATCAACCGGAACCTATTTCGTAGAAATGACACTAGGTAGTCACTCTAAAAGACTGCTATTTATAAATTATAGCCCGTTTGGTCAAGATGGAAAAATCAGCTTATTCTGAGAAGTACTTTTTTTCAAAAGTACTTTTGGTGAGAAGCAGTATATGTTTAGCTAATTAAATCAAAAAGTGCTTCTAAGCAGCAATTAGTATTCGGCCAAGCTCTTAAAAAGTGCTTCTAAGTCTATTTTTCTCAATAGTGCTTCTCAAAAAAGTGCTTCCCGGAAGAAGCTACTTTTTTCTGCTTCTCCAAAACTGCTTCTGCTTCTCCTCATGAGCACTTATTTTTCTCCTAAAAGCTTGGCTAAACACTTCAAATTTGAAAAAAAAATACTTTTTTTAAAAAAAGTTCTTTTGAACTTGGAAAAGCTTGGCCAAACAAGCTATAGTGCGTCCTGAATTTTAGTTTTTCGGTTCAATTTTTCAGGACAAAAATATCCTGAATTGTCCTGAAGTTAAAATTTTCAGTTTAAAATTTCAGAATAAAATAAATACTGGCTAATCGCTAAATAATATTCCTGAGAATGGCTATATGTGCACTTGCCCCACCCATTTCAGCATATAAAGTTCTCTTTACAAGTTGGGCTACTTTCACGGTTTCACCTAAGACATAGTAGCAGTTTTGGCCCAAGAAACCAATTGCTACTTGGGGGAAGTCCAAATTTGAATTTGATACGATGATCGGGTTATTCTTGCTTTGTTCAACTTGCTACCCAAACGATTTGCCACTATTCATTTAGAAAATGGGAAAACGATTAGCTTATTGACAATTTGAAGTCAATGTGGGGACTAAGGCGCAGCTTACAACCTACTAGGTGTAGAATTAGGGATCTATCGGTTAGAACATGGCTTATGCTGGGATAAGTTATGATGGGATAAGTTATCCTGGTATTATTTTTTATCCACTGTTTGGTATGTTGTATTAAAAATGACAATTGCATATATTTTAAGAAGAAGGTATAAGTTATTCCGGCACTAAATACCCCACCCTCTATAATGTATAAGTTATTCCGATACTAATTTTAATCCCGGGATAATTTATATCAGGTTTGCTAATCAAACAAAGTATTAAGGTGGTATTAAATTTTTATATCAACACTATATTTTCTTATACCTCGTACCAAACGACCCCTTAAAGTGCAACTTACAACTTGTTATAATTTCACATCACTTTGGTGTAAGTTTTCAATCAAACTTAATTTTAGTTGTGGACATCCAGAATCGACAACAAGACTGACCAGAATCACTTTGAACAGCGCTTAAGTTCACAGCTTTAGCTAATTGATATGACAATGTTACTACTCATTTGTTCTGTAAGTACCATCTTCTTTGTTTGTTTCTTAAAATCCTATACTTGACAAAGAATTCAGGTTAACAACTATGTGAACCTTATTCAAGGCTTTAACAAATTATGTGGCCAAATCCACCAGAATGTGTCATCTCTTTCACCTACAGACTTTTAACTAATTTCTTATGCATTATTGCCTTTGACTTGGTTTCAGTAGGAACACACAAAACGTCCGTGTACTTTATTTGTCTCCCAAAAATCATAGATGAAATTGGTTTAACCTCTCCATTACCCGTTGGCCCACTATAACATGGGTTTTAATAGGAGAAATAACAACCTAAACTAATACTATTATATTTTTCTTTTAAAAATATTTAGTATTTGAAATTCACTTTTTCGACTAATTCAAATACATGATGATTATCATTTGTATTAATTTCTTCCATTTTCCACAATTAATTATATTAGATTAAAGTATCATTATACTCATTAACACATATAGGTACAGTGGTATTAATAGAATATGAAGTCATACCAAAAAATATATTTCTCGTTTATTACTATTTTAGGGATCTAACACATTCAACTTCCGTTTTTGTTTTCTGGAAAGGAAATAAACTTTTTACTTTTCTTCCTTTTTTCTTCTTAAAAAAAGAAAAAAAGAAAAAAGAAGGCAAGCACGGATTTTGGAATTGGTATTTAGAAAGAATCTACCTTTTTAGTTACTTCTTTTTCTGTCTTTATTCCTTTTGTGGTTTTCAGATGATTATTTATCGCTTTCGTTATTTATTTTGTTATACAATCAAACCCCTCTATAACAGTATTTTTATATAACAATACTTCACTGTAAAAGCCAAGCTTTTCTGGAACCAATTTTCATGTTATGTTATAACATATGTTCTCTATAACAATACTTCGCTATAATATCCAAAAATATTCGGAACAGACAAGACTGTTATAAAGAGGTTTGAGTGTAATTTCAAAGCAAATGCTTTCATTAATTAGGCAAATCGCAATGCTTTATTAGCAATCACTAACTAGAAGGAAACGACATTATAGTTGAGTACAAATGATTGTGCTAAATAGAAAGAGAAGTGCATACAGTAAAAATTGGGACTATCCGATTTTACTATTTGATCGAGACTAGGACGTTGCATCGCAAAGCTGAGACATTGAGTCTGAATCGGAGTCTCTTTCTAGATCGAGGTCGGTATCAATCGAAGCTAGAAGAGAGATCGGGATAACTTAGTAATGAAAAAAGCGAGATATCCGTGATTGGTCGAGGATCGTGGCGTGAATCTCGAAACGGATCAAATCAGTAACAGTTTATCAGTTGTTTATACGATTTCCTTCTGTAATTAGAAGTATACCATAATTAGGATTCTTCCACTATATAAAGAGGAATTCCAGTCATTTGTAATGATCATTGTTCACTGAAAAAAGCTATACAATCATTTTGTTCTTGCTTACTATTCTACTTAGCGTTCATCAGAGTTATTAGTTCTTTGTTGTTCCTATACTATTATCACCAGAATACTCTAATTCGAGGTCGAGGCTCAGCCTGCATACTGGTTTAATTTATTTTACAATTTAGTTCCGTCATTTCTTCCTCGTTTATCAATTGGTATTGGGTGAAATCACATATCCTTAAAACCACAATATAAGTTTAATTGTTATCCAAATTTTAGGGTAAATTGTTTGGCGCCCACATTGGGGCTAAGTATAATAGTGCTTATTCAATACTGATTCCGATAACACACACTACTTTACGCTTTTTCTTACCAAGTATTTTTGCTTTCAGGTTAAAAATATGTCAAACTCACAAATCGCACCCACACATGGTGACAATGACCTCGGATTTCATGGGGAAAATGATAATGTAATTGCTCCAGGGGTCAAGGCGCCACAAGCTGATCTCAGGGGAGCACCAGTTGCCAACTCAGTCGACGTCAGTTCACATATTGCTTTGAATGTGAATCTAGGCGCGGACCCCGAAGGGAGTGCACGCAGAGAAGGCCGATCTGGTGGTCAAGGTACACAAGGTGGAGGAGATGGAGGAGTCAGTCTCCAATTGATATTCGAAATGCTACATGCTCAACAAGCCGCTATTGCACAACTACAAAATCAACATCGAACTCCGAGTGGGGTCGAACCGGAAGCCGCCCACCGAACTGAGCTAGTACCAGAAAGGCCGAATGTTAGTGAATCGGGGACCCCGCGATAATGAAGATGCTCGAGGAGCTCACCAAATGAATTGAGTCATCAGAGAAGAAAATTGAGGCAAATGATAAGAAAGTGGAAACGTACAACTCCCGAGTTTATCAAATACCGGGGGCACCGCCAATTTTGAAAGGGATGGATTCGAAGAAATTTGTACATAAGTTGTTTCCTCCAAGTGCGGCTCCGAAACCCATTCCCAAAAAGTTTCATATGCCGTATATACCTAAGTACAATGGGACCACCGATCCCACGATCATGTCACCTCTTATACATGCGCCATCAAAGGTAATGATTTGGAAGACGATGAGATTGAATCTATTCTATTGAAGAAGTTCGGAGAGACTCTATCGAAGGGGCACCAAATTCCATTGACTCATTTGCCATGTTAGCGGATTCTTTCGTAAAGGCACAAGCCAGGGCCATAAAGGTTGCGACGAGGAAATCAGATCTTTTCAAAGTAAAACAGAAGGATAATGAAATTCTTATGGAGTTCGTGTCCCGATTCCAAATGGAACACATGGAGTTGCCACCGGTCACAGATGATTGGGTTGTTCAAGCCTTCACTCAGGGGTTGAATGAACGAAGTTCGATAGCATCACGTCAACTGAAGTTGAACTTGATTGAATATCCGGTGGTAACCTGGGTCGATGTACTTAATCGGTACCAGTCAAAGATCAGAGTCGAAGATGACCGATTAGAAACTCCTTCCGGTTCCGTATATCTGAACAGGTCCACAACCAGAAATCAGAGAGATATGGATAGGTAATCTCGGTCGAACAAAGACCGATATCAACCATACATCGCAGATCGCAGGAACTGCGGTCCTTGACATAATTCCACCCAAAATGATCGAAGAAGTGATCGAGGATAGAGTTATCGGGGACTTATGAGCAAAAGTGGTTTTGATAAGCATGCCAATCCCATAGAGGCACCTCGATTGTCGGAGGTTAACTTTAATGTTGATGCATTAGGTATTATATCGGCAATTGGAAGAATCAAAGATACTAGATGGCCCAGGCCCATACAGACCGATCATTCCCAAAGAAACCCCAATCTGATGTGTCAGTATCACGACCCACATGGCCACATAATTGAGGATTGCAGACAACTAAGAGATGGGTTAGCACGTCTATTCAACGAGGGTCACCTTCGAGAGTTCTTAAGTGATCGAGCCAAGAATCATTTCAGAGAAAGGGACGTCAACAAGAAAAATGAACAGGAAGAGCCACAACATGTGATATCGCCGGCGGGATCGATATTCCACAAGGGACCTGTTGATACCCAATTTTTCCTCAAACTATTTTTTAAATTTGCATATATACCTCAAAATCACTTTTCATAATAATTAGCATTTTTTTCATAATTTTACCAATTTATTTTCCTATTTATTTAGTGCTTTATATTCAATAACTATTCATAAATTGCATTACAAGTAATTTCAAATTATTTCTTAGCTCAATATACCTTTCTAGTCCTGTCAGGATTTAGTTCTTTCATAAACTATCCAATTTTGGCATTATTTAATTATAATTACAGCAATTTTACAATTAGATCCTAATCATATATTTTATACCATTTTAATCACTGATTAGCCATTTTATATTTTTTATATTAGCTAATTAACTTAATTGTACTTATTTAACCTCAATTTCATTTTTTGTATAATTATTAGCTATTTTATTAATTATTTATTTAATTTTAATGGATATTTAACAATTAGCCACATTTATTTAAATTATATCCTAACTCTAAACACAACCCACCTGATTTATTTAACCCAATCTACCCAGCCCAAAACCCAAATCCTTACCCAGCCCAATTTCAAACCAATCTGAGCCATTGATCAAATTAGATC